>JBAMYA010042621.1:0-14213 GCA_037176975.1 Arrhamphus sclerolepis
TTGCAGACAGCAAGATGTAGGATGTAGGCTATAAGGCTAGTTAACCTCAGCATAGCTTCCCGTCACTCATTAACTTAACTGAAACTCGCCAAATGCAGGATGGTGGTATTCATAATGTTCACAATGGTATTTTATTGTTGTTATTGTTTCAGTGATGTTCCTTGTTACATGTTCATTGCTGGATTAACGGAAAAACATCAATTAATATTGCATATCCATAATTATTATAATGGATATAAATAAAGAATACTTATACAAATACAAATATACTCTCTCAGGTACACCCCTAATGTCTACATGTGGCCCTGCGATGGACTGGTGACCTGTCCAGGGTGTACCTCTGCCTTTCGCCCGAAGTAAGCTGGGATAGGCTCCAGCAGAGCCCCGTGACCCTGCACAGGAAATAGCAGGTATAGATGATGGATGGATGGATGGATATCCTGCATGTAATTAATTCTATCTCAGTGTGACAATCCTTTTGTTGTTTTGACTTGTATTCCTTCTTCATTCTATTTTTCCATTAACTTTTTATTCAAATTTTCGCTTTGGACAGAAGCAACATAAAAACAGTTCATAGTCCGATCACATCATTTCCCCAGCACATTTTCGTCTGTGTTCAAAATAATAGCACTGTGTTTACAAAAGTGGATAAAGCTCAAAACCCTTATAATGATTTTTATTTCATATTTGTTGAAAAAAAAAAGACATGTGCTGATGAAGAAGTTACAAATACCACATCAACTTAAAGAGAAATTGGAGCACATTTTTGTGGACTGATGAAATCAAGATTGCTCTTTTAGGATCTAGGCCACGAAGAAATCAAACCCCAGTACACTGAAGACAGTGAAGCATAATGACACAAGCATCCTGATTTGGGGATGTTTCTCATACACGGTGTTGGGTCTATATTATCACATACCATCATCATGGATCAGTTTCAATACGTCCAAATACTTGAATTGGTCATGTTGCTTTATGAAGAGGAAATGCCCTTGAAATGGATGTTTCAACAAGACCCCAAACACACCAGAAGGCAGCAGCATCTTGGTTCCAGACCAACAAGATTAACATTGTGGAGTGGCCAGAGCAAATCCTTCGACCTTGAACCAATAGAAAAATGTTGTTTCTCAGGCAAAACCTAGAAATGCAGAGGAATAGAGGAATATAGTCCAATGGTCCTGGACTTGAATACCTGTTCGCAGGTGACAGAAGTCGATCGACACAGATGTGAAGTAGTTCTCAGAAACATTGGTTACATAACTTTGACTCTAAGTGATTCACAGAAAAGATATATCTACAAACATTTGAACGTTCATACCATAAATGTTTGAGTTTGTAAAGAAAAATGCAGACACTGCTATTTCACGAACAGCCTAACATTTTTCGTCACTTTCTGTAAATTAAAAAGTAATAAAGTAATAACAATAACAGTTTTGATTTGGAATAAAATGTACAGTATTCCAAACGAATTTACATGTTTGGAAATAAAAAAAATTATTATACGGTTTTTGAGCTATAGTTGCTTTCTTTCTTTTCTTTTTTTTTTTTTTTAACAGTCTGCTATTATTTAGAACACAACAGTAACTGCAAAGAAGGCGCCATGCATCACCTGTGTGGGTGTACATCTCTTCCTTTCTTTCTTTCTTTCACCTCCGTGTTTCAACGTGTTTCATCGGTTGACTTCTTTTTAAACGTGTGCGTTATGATTAATATAACCAAAATAAATCTATGAATGCATACAACTTTACATTAAATCCTAACTGAATTCTTCCCACAGTTATTTCATTTTAGAGCATTTAATAACTCAGAAAATTCTTTATTTTTGCATATTTTCAGTCAGGCGTTTTCAGTAAGCTACAACCTGTCAAACAGCGGGGGCCTTGCGGGTCCTTCCTTCTCTGATCCTCGTTAGCCTCTTACATACCGACACAGATTAGAAATAAATCCTGAAATAAACCTGAAATAACTCAAAAGACCCACTTAGTTCCTGGAGTAATGATGGGCGGGAGGACGAGCGCAATCGCTGCGGGGGTGTGCGGGGCTCTGTTCGTTGGTTACTGCATCTATTTTGACAGGAAAAGACGGAGTGACCCCAACTTCAAGAACAGGCTGCGGGAGCGTGAGTGTTGACCTCCTCTTCATCACCTTCGTCGCCTTCATCGGGCCCTGTGATCAGGCCTGACGGCGTACATTCACTGTGCTCGGGTCCTGACGGCCCCCCAGTTGAGCTTGTACCTAAAGGCTCCTTGTTTGCTGCCCTCTAAGGCTTTTCTGATGATGCTCCGTGGAAGCGTCACAGTTTAACCCCACTCAGCTTCGTCTGTTTCTAATGACCAAACAAGCGTTTACATGATAACGCAGCACGACATTTCAGAACTCTAGCTTGTGAACATCTCTTTCATTTTCTAATGTCACTATCAGTGAATCTTAAGTCAAGTACTGATCGTGACGTAGGCCAGACTGAATTCAGTGAAGCCGCAGGCTGATAATACGAACACGTGAGGATTTAGTGCCATTTATGGCGGTTATATACTTGTTTAACTGGTTTTCTTTAACAGCAAACATTGAATTACAACAGTAAATGTACAGAAAACTGACCAATTTGATATTTATTTTTTCGTTCTAGTACAGTGCATAGATGAGCTGAGGTCTCCCCCTCTCTCTCTGTCTTTTAACATTAATTCATCCAAACATGTCTTTTAATGGTGGAAGGAAACTGCAGCCAGCAAACCACCAAAAGAGTAAAGATGCTTGCATGGAAATTGAACAGGTATCATATTCTGACTAGTCTGAACAAGAATGAATTACGGATGAACAATAATTCAATAAAAATGTATATCACAATGTAAAATCTTTCAAGAGTGACATGACTTTTAAACACATTTTTAATATTTTGATATATATTATTATCAAAATGCTTGTCGAAGTTTGCTCGTTTGATGGTAATGTCACATTTCTTGTGTATGACTTGAAATAAAAGGTGAACGCTGATTTATTTAATTAACATTTTCATATCTTTAAAACATTCTGATTTTAGTTTGGCATCGTATTCCGGGTACATTTATCCTTTCTGGACATTCTTCACAGTTTCTCTGTGGTTTTCATATTGTTCATGTTGATGTCAGAATTATATCAACCAATTTTAAGTGTTTTCTCAAAAGTTGTTAGATCAGTCACAGCTTTTAAAACAATGCCGGACATGTAAATAGTTGAGGTGTAATGATTCATCTACACTAATATGTAGATTTGATGATGAACAATCTAATAGCATCTTTACAAAATGAAAATATTGCTCTGTGATATCTCATGATAGTTTTCCCAGAAAAGTACAAAGATATCTAATTTTTATGCTTTAGTACAAGTGATAATTACGTGTCAGCTGTTGACCAGTTGGTGCTAACTTTCCTACGTACGTGTTCAACATTGCACTTGTACTTCCAGTGTGTGTTTTACTGCGCAGTGTTTCTTACTGCAGAATCATGGTTGAACCACAGCAGCCTGAGAAAGAGAGACCATTGACCTGGAGCACAGTCATTCACAAAGTTGTTACACAAAAAGTAATCACACATGCCCTGCCTGCTGGGTGTCCAGCCAATTGAAGATTATCACAGTAACCCTTTAACTGGGGAACAGAAACCAGCAGCTCTGGTATATTTAGGGAATCCAGTTCGAGAAGGATTAAGAGTTTCTTTGAAGTAGCTTCTAGTTGTTAGCATGTATTTTGATGATTGCTCACTAAACATTTTCCAGTAAAAGTAACTTAAGTAAGAAGAGGAGCATGAAAAAGGGGTCTGGTACTGAATGATATTAAAAGTATATATGAAGATAGATGTTAGTTCTAAGTATAATAGATCACAGAAACCAAGACTTGTAATTTTATTGGGATATTCAGACCAAAGTAAAAGCAGCTGTGTGCCAGAAAAACTTAAGCAGATAGAATTTTCATTCTTCATTTGATGTTTGTCATGTAATTTTGTCACAGGGAGAAGAAAGCAGAAGGCAGCCAAAGAGAGAGAAGGCCTGTCAAAGGTGAATATACAAACTTGAAAAGATTGCTCATAGCATTTAAAAAAAAAAAAAAAAAAGGGGATCTCAGGATGAAGACAAGTGACATGAGCTGGTTTGACTCCAACACCACATCCATATGTTTGTATAAATATTATTAGAAGAGCTTTCAGTGGCTGAATCCTGGTTGTTTTGCAGCTTCCAGACCTGAAGGATGCCGAGGCAGTGCAGAAGTTCTTCCTGGAGGAGATACAGCTGGGGGAGGAGCTTCTGGCTCAAGGTAACCCCCCACCCAACAACACCCCAATACTAACCAGACAAAGTGCCACTGACGTATTCTGAAATGCTGTCAGCTAAATTGATCAGTCAAAAACTCATGAATTTGCTCAGCCAAGTGAAGATTACAAACATTCAGAAACGTACTGTAGAACTGCACTGGATATTGACATGTTTCTGTCACCACTTTGGTGATAACAGCTGGACATGATAGGAATATTATCTGTGAGTAGAGCTGAAAACACTATTTTTGTCTTGTGTTTGTGTATAGGAGACTATGAGAAAGGCGTGGACCACCTGACCAATGCCATTGCAGTGTGTGGTCAGCCCCAGCAGCTGCTGCAGGTGCTGCAGCAGACTCTGCCTCCACCTGTCTTCCAGATGCTGCTCACCAAACTGCCCAGCATTAGTCAGGTAGGACACAAGCACTTTGAACTGGCTCAGAATCACCCGGGTGAACACAATGACCCAATCTTTTTTTTTTTTCCATTATTATACTTTTTATAACATGACTTTATTGAACTTATTTTTGTCTTTAAACAAGTCCATTAATCTGTGTGTGCTTCCTTTCTCATCTGGCAGCGTATTGTGAGTGCACAGAGTCTAAGCGAGGACGATATAGAGTAAGGACCGGACCCGAGAGGAAGCTGAATCCATCTTGCTCATCTTCTTCCTCATATGGATCCTCTCCTTCCAACACAACCTGCCAGTCCCTCAGCCTCCATTACTCCAGCTGATATCATTGTATTCAAGGGACTTGAGTTGTTTTTTTTTTTCCCTTCTTTTTTTTATTGCAGGATTATCCATGTCAGTTATTTTAAACTTTTATTATCCATTTGGGGTACTGAAATAAGTTGATCATGGTATAATGATCATAAGTGCATAAAAATAGAAAAGGAAAAAAAACGACAAAAATACAAAGCGTGACCCTGTTTGTCAGTCAGTAGGTGATGTATGAATCAACTGGGCTGTGTTTCGTTCTTCAGGTGTAGCACACATCCTGACAGCATCATATACCAGGTTTAAACTGTCTGACTGGTCTGTTCCAACCATCATCATGATATCAGTAATAGGTAGAGTCGAAGAAACGAGTCTTCGATCTGCTTGGAGATTTTTCTGACTATTTATTGTTATGCTATCGGTTGTCGTCCTTTTCAGTCTTGACTTGGAAACACTTTTCTTAAAAAAAGAAAAAAAAGTGACATGTTAAAAGTTCAATTTAAAGAGGATTACCCTCATAGGAAAAAAAAAAAAATTAAAAAAAAGGGAAAATTTACCTGGTTGTCCTGTTTTAAATGTGCTCTGTTTGTGTCATTGCTGAAAGAACCTACGCTAGAAGGAAGTTTAGTGATCAGGAACTGTGTGGCTGTAATTTTAGGAAAAATATTATTCTCACATGATCATATACTGCTGGCAAATTAACACGTCACTTCATCATTGACACTTTAGTGGACCGTACTGTCCGAGGTTCACTTCAGTCCCATTAGGGGAAAACAAACAACAAAAAAGAGACAACTCCTGCATTTTTAGTTCATACTTGCACTGAAAAATTTGTAAATGCAACACATTTGGAAAATAATTGGTTGACAAGCAGCATTTCAAGCCATTAAAGATTTTTTTTAAGCAATCTTGAAGAGCTTTAGTAAGGCTGTGTGAGACCTTTGAACATTTCTGAACAATTTGGTCATCAACAAGCTCTTTTTCACAAATGAACACCATCTTAAGAAGGTAAGTGTGTAAGTATTTGATGGGAGCGACACATCGCAGTGAAGTTTTTTAGAGAGCAACATCAACACTGACATGAATACGTCCAAAGGTGGAAGATTCTCACTGCTTCCTCCCCTCTAACTGAACTTCCTCACAGCTCCATCCCTGCACCCTCCTGGAGGTCCCTGACCAGAGCTGGTCACTGCTGGGCCCAAACTCACTCCCCCATCCATCCATCCATCTTCTCAGCAGCGTTACTGCCAACCTCCGTCTCACCAGCCAGATAAAGTCCCACATCATCACTGCTAACTCAAAACCGATGTGTGTTGGGTTCACGTCACGAGGATGATGGTACTCAAGAACACTTCCAGTCGTAGATTTCCTTTCCATAAACAGTCTGTTCAGGCCTCCACTACTAACTTTTTACAAAGTTAACTGCTAGTCAACATGTCATTTTGTTACATGTGAATATCTCTGCATTGTCCTGAAAGTAACTCCAAAAATCTTGTCTACAGACATCAGCAACTTCTCTGAGCTGCTTGCTGTTATCACAACACTGTTGCTGATTTTAACACATTGATAATCTCACAGACAAACCTGCCAGTGAAATCTTTTGATCTGTTCCAACATATGAAAGAGGACACGCCCTGAACTTGGTAATTAGCAAGGCTGTTGACATTTCTAACACTGCTGTACAGGATATTGGTCTTTCTGGCCACTTCTGGTTCCTTGAAATATCAGTCTCCAGTCACCCAAACTAAAGTCAGTGTCTGTGAGGAAACAACAGATAAATGAACAGAAAGCTCACCTTTTTATGGAAGTCATCTTTGCATAAGTGAGCCCAAGGTCCGAGTCTGCTGATGAGCTTCTTGATCATTTTGAATGAAGAACGCTTAAAATCGTTCATATTATTGCACCTGACAAGGTCAAAAATATTGTCCGACAAGCACCGTGGAAAACTGTCCTGCTGAGAGAATAGAGCTCTAATGGAGAAAAAGTCATCTACAAAGTCACTGAACTTGCCATGTAGATGTTTACCACTGCTGCTGAAGCCTTTATGAAGTTCCTAAACTGTAGCCGTAATTACAATACAGGTGCGCTTTCAAATGACATTTTGATCCCTTTTAAGAAAAACAAAACAAACAAACAAAAAAAAAACGTCCACATACAGCACACCTGGAAACTGACAAAACCAATTGCTGGAGAGCGATTTTACCCCATTTCAAGTCTCATTTTTTTGTTTGAAATTGGAACATTTTCTTTATTTATATTTAATGGTTCTATGGTCTATTGTGAATAAAATATGAATTAATGAAATTTGCAAATCATTGCATTATAGTTCAAATCATGTTTTTTCCCTCTTACTCTCTATGGATTAAAATGGAAGTTTGTTATCAGGAGACTTAGACGTTCATACAACACATTGGGAGAAAAATAAGACTCAATAGGTTTTGCAAATATTGTTTGCTAAGAAAAATAATCTTATTGTTTGGACCTATTTTATACTCCCCCTGCTTTGTTTTAAATAGACATATGAGCTTTGCCTTTCTATAAAACTTCTGTACCACCTCAGCATATTCTGACAGTCTAAATAAAAACATGTTCGCTTCATAATCAGCTCCAATGGAAAGAATGAAATGCATTTTTTAAAATGTATTTTAGTTTTGTCTGGATGAAAAAAAAAAAGGTAATTCAGAGCTTACATGTTGTTTTTGTTTTTTTGAATAACAGTTTTACAAACATGCTGAGGCTGAATGAGCAGAGTGCTGGTTCAGCTCTCTGCACAGCAGCGTTGCCAAGTCAGAGCACCAGAAAGTTCATTTCTGTCAAACCAGATCAGATATGGACAGTCTTTGCCTTCAATTTCTTCTTCAAACCTTTCTTTTTAGTCTTTTTACTGGGATCTGCCATCTCTCCTTTGAAAGAGGTGGAACCTTTAGTTGTCTTCTGCTGACTTCCAGCAAATGTCTTTGGGGACTTGAAACCTCCTCGGCCAGGTCCCCGCTCCATTCCTGAACCCTTTGTGGGTCTCTTGGTGGGTTTCTTTGTGGCCCCTTTGCTTCCAGGTTTATTTTTCTGCTTCTCCTTCTTCATTGACCTCTTTACGCGGATGGACCTTCCTTCCAGCTTTGAGCCATCCAGTTCCAGCGCCAGCTGCACCGAGTCGGCACTCTGAAATGAGATTAATAAGACTTCCATTTACCTGCTTTAGGACATAAACTGCAGACTTTTCAATAACTTCAAATGGATAAATATCTGATAATAAATGAGTTCCTTCCTTACACAGGTGGAAATCTGGTGTCAGACACTAACTATTGAACATTTCTGGCGATGAGAATGTGTCAGAGAAATCGGGGTTCGGCTTGTCCATACCTCAAACAGGATGTAGCCGAAGCCCTTCCCCAGTCCCGAGTTCTGGTCTCGCACCAGTCGCACTCCCTCCACCATTCCGCACTTCTCGAAATGTCTTCGGAAAGTGAGCTCGTTTATTTCTAGACACGACAGAGGAGCTTGAAATAAAACCCCAAGCACGTTCAGCATCGAGTGTTTCATCAGCTTCTGCTCTGCGCAGCAACTCACCAAAGGACAGATTCCCCACGAAAACGGAACGCTTGTGATCGTGCTGCAAAACAACAAGAAGCTCTCTCAACAACCGCCAGCAGCTCTTAGACTTTACAGGTCAACTGTGAAGTTTGCAAACTCACCGATGAGCCGTCTGCTACTCTGTCCACGCGGATGTAGAAGTCTTTCTCTATCTCCATGCCATTCCTGGTGGGACAGATGGAGGGACAGACACTTTCAGCACCTAGTACACACTTAAAAGCTCTGATTGTCTGGCGGTTATGTCTCAGGCTCATGTCAGGAGCACCGAACCTCTCCAGAGCTTTGACGACTCCATCTTCCTCTTTAAACACCACGTAGGCATTCATAGTTTGCTTCTGGGGATGAGCTTTGCGTCTGAAAAGTGAAAAGAAGCTCAGGATGCACTTTTTTCTATTTTTTTTTATTATTTTTTGTTAGTTCCTCTACTGAATGAGGCGGACACATCATTTCAGTCACTGGTTGCTTAGATTTCTGATTTCACAGTCTTACTTCCACTTACTTAATTGCTGCTACTTTACGAGACATGGAGGCATCCTCTCTGACCTGCAGGGTTGAAACAGAATGAATCACGTGATTTAGGTGGCTAACCAAGAGACAAGAGTCTTAAACTACTCTGATAACAGCTGAGTATGTGCTGCATGATTGTTTTTTTATTTTCACTCTCACCACAGAGCGAAACCGGATAGATTCGATGGATCCTTTATCCCTGAAGATACTCCGGAGTGTCTGAAGAGCAACAAAAAGTTACAAATCAGCTCTGTTTTTGCTGTTGATCTCAGTCTGAGCAACACAACCAACCACCAAATAAAATGGCTGAGAAAAATTTCAGCTCCACACACTTTTCATGTGAAAGCAGAATAACACGAGTAAATAGATTCACTGAAGCAAAACAGGGACAGTCAAGGTCACTTCTTTGGCTCGTCTACTTTTTTTATGATGATAGTCATTTTAAAAAAAACAAAAAAACCACCTTCTTGGTGGTGCTGATGGGCAGGTTGCCAATAAACACGGTCCTCTTCTGTTTCACGGACTCTTCGAGTCTGCTGGCCTTCAGCCGCTGTCGCTTCAGCACCCAGTGCTCTGCATCGTGCTCTTTTCCCAACTCCGATACCTTCCTCTTCTTCACCGACACATCTTTCCTCTGCTCATCATCATCCGCCTTCTGTAAGCTGCTTTCCCTGAAACAAACAGAAGATGCAGGACAGTGTAGTGAACGATAAAGGTTCTGACACAGAGAAAAACCAAGAAATCCTAAAGATTCAAAAACCTTTTTTTTGTTTGTTTTAAGTGGAGGATGGAAAAGACTGATGCAAAGAGGACGCAGGAAATAAATAGAGAAAGAAAGAAACTCGTCTTCTCACCTGTTCTCCAGCTTCTTGTCAGCTGCCGAGCCCCCTCTGGGGAACTTTTTATTCTTCTTCTGGCATGGTTCAGCTTTGACCTCTGGACTCTCCTTCTGCTGCTCGACTGCTTCCAGGCTCTTCTGAACGGGCTGACATGACAGAAAAAAAAAAGAGAAAAAATTTACAACCAATCTCAAAAGGAATCATCCCTCCCTGTTTGCTTTTTATCCAGGTTTTAGAAGCAAAATGTTGACAATTGCTGCTTAAATATGCAACTTTTTACTGATGTTTGCAAATTTGTTTCCATAGTAGTTGGTTCTAATGTTCTACTGTTGCAGTATCGTTGCTGCATTCAGTAACAAATGGCACAAAAAAATAATAATTTACTGCTTCCCACTTGGAAAAAAAAAAGAAAAGAAAACCAACAAGAAGTAAGATTTCTGGTTTAACATTCTGATCTAGAACTGGTAAAGCATTATTAACCAGTTCCTCATATTAAGTGAACTACACTGCCACGGCCAAAAAATAAAAAAATCATACACTTAACTATTTATTTTTTTATTTGCACCATCTTCAGCTTTGATTTCAATATTTGCAGTGACATTGTTTCAACAGGGTTACACAAAATTATAGCATTATTCTATAAATGTCTTTCACTAATGATGGGAGAGTCAGACTGCAGCACAAAGTCTTCTCGAGCACATCCCAGAGACTCTCAAACAAAGACTTTTAGGTTTGGGGCACATAAATGTAACTGAATCCGATTAACCGAAGCAACCCCACACTAAAGTACTCGCAGCATCATGTACAGTAGACATGAGAGCGTCTCTTCATATGAAGCTCTTCTTTCCCTGCTGTAATTATCAGTCTGGAATACGGTAAATCTGAGGTCTTTAGATGATTTGAAACCTTTTGTTTCAATCATGCTTCTTAGACTAAGATGACTCCTGAGGAAAATGAAACCCTTTGTATTCAATTAGCCTCAGTGATAAGTGGTCTTCTAAAGACTATGCAGCTCTTTAGTTCCAGAGTTTAACCAAATAGTTATGCCATCATTATTATTATTACACAATTAAACTTAAATATATTATATGCTATATTCATGTTCTTTTTGCGCATATTAATGACCTGGACGCTTTTACGTTGTGCTAATTTTTCTGTCACTTCAGTGAAAACTTCTCTGCTGCACTGCTTATTTGTTTTACGTATGTTTTTTAAACCATATTGTTAGTATCTTTAATTATTAAAATTGTTACTGCCCAAATCATTCAAAGTTTTCTTTCTTTCTTTTTTTTAAAAAAAACAATCACATTTCTGCCTTAAGTTCACCACAAGTCCTTCAAATTTTAATGCGTTGGGCAGTTACTAACTCTGTTTTAGTAATTTTAGCAATCTCCTGAGGTTTTTTTTTTTTTTTTTTTTTAAATCAAATTCAAAACTACTTTATTAATCCCCAAAGAGAAATTAACCGTTGCAGTAGTATTTTCTCTGATGCAGATCAATCATTTTCACAGTCTGCATCAGAGGTTAAATAACTTTTTGCTGCTGAAACACATTAATCACTGCAGCACTCTTCCATCAGTAGGTTCTTAACTATTTTCTTAATTAAGTCCAGGTGGTGGGTTATCACTGGCCATGTCGCATACATAAATACTCTTGAGATACTGATTTGCAATTTCCAATAACGTATGAGTGCAGCATTTGAAGTTATAAATACAGATAAAGATGGCAGGATAACTGTACAACATCACGGTTTACTGTACATATGTGCAGATAACTGAATATGCACAAAAACGAGCTTGCAAGTAGACTTTTAATCTGACAAAGCCAACAAAAATGAATTTGTGATTTACCTTAGGTGCGGACTGAAACAACACAGGGGGAGCTGGAGCAACTCTGCTGAATAAAGCTGACAGTGATCCAGAGGCTGCAGAATTCTGCTGGAATAAACTTCCTGACACCTGACCCACCTCGTAGTCAGCTGGTTGTTGCCCAGGAGATGGCTCGCCTCTGAGGACAAAAACACTGAGATTTAAAAAAAAAAAAACAACGAAAAAAAACAAAGCTTCAAGCACCCCAAAAACAAGAAGGAAGAGCAGCTGATGTGCGAGTGTTACCATTCACTTAAAACAAGCACTGATGCAGTTAGATCAACGTGTGGTATAGCTTTACTCACTCTAAAAGTCAGTACAAATTTCTTTAGTTACACTTAGGTCAGTTAAACTACTACGTTCTGTTTGTTCACATTTCTGTATAAATTAGGCTTGTCGGGGATAAAGCTAAAATGCAATAAGCAAAATTAGAAAAAAAAGAGTCAAAAACAGTGATATTGTAAGTACAATGGTATTTTAATTTAGTTCTGAAGGGGGATTCAGTTATTCAGTACATCTAAATGAAGAAATGTCCTCACTGAGCTGTTGGGTGTTGATGAAGTAATCAAATCCACCCTTCATTTTTTTTCCCTTCCAACGCCTTACCTTTCTCCTCTCTCCTCCTGCATGAGCGCTGGAAACTATTGTCTGTGTGATGTCCTGAAACATGTTTCAGGATGAGGAGAAAAGTTGGCCAGAGGAGCTAAAAACAAGTGTGAGCAGGTCACATTTAGGAATGGTCGTTTGGTTAAATATATAAAGGAGAGTGATACATTATACTATTTTGTAAACTGAAAATTAAACATGCTGATAATACTCAAATAAAATTGTGAGGAGAAAAAGTGGTCTGAGTCCGTGTTTCTAGTTGTATCATCCTTAAGTAAAACAATGAGAAAAAAAGCACTTGTGAATGTAATAAAAAAAAGGAGTCGAAAACATCTCGACCAATCCTTAAGTGGTCAAATTCTGATGTTAATCCAGTTGACCATCCAAGGAAGGACAAACCTGAGAGAAATAGTGACTTTCTCAAAAAGAGAGAGAGTACAGTTGTGGAGTGTTGAAATGGTCTTATTATGAAGTTACAACATTTTACACAAGCCACTTTAATTAGTTTATTTAAAAAATAATATATTATGTCAGTCATTAGTCTATTAAATGTGAAAAGTAGATGTTAGTTTCACTTTGTTTCAGAGAAAGTGTCTTCTAGTTCTTCCTTTCTTTCACCTGCCTGTAGACAAGCAGGCAAAGGGCTCATCAGAATTACAGCATGAATCCTTGAGGGGAAATTGCTTTTCGTTACTCCTACATAAAATGTTGAGAAACAAAAACAACAACAACAAAAAACAAACAAACAAACAAACAAAATGCGGGCAGGGTCTCGGGCAATAAAACCCTTTCTATGTAGGTTACATACTTTGTTTGGCACAGCTGAACGTGGTTTAAACTGATCTTTTATCGCAAAGTCGGAGCACAAAATTATTCTAATATAAAATTTTCTAACAGTACACAATAAAGTCAAGATTTTAAGAGATTTCTTGCGGCACCGGGTATCTGTCACTGGCAAGAGGGCACCAAGTGTCTTCCTTTTCTGACTGAAGTTATGTGACAGCCTCAAATGACGAGCAACCCCACGTGAAAATGAATTATTAAAATGAAGCACAAGTAAACAAACCTGTTTTGACCTTTTTTCTTCATGGTTTACTCCAGATTTTACCAACTTCGCTTAACGCAAGACGCTCGATTTGCTTTTTTTTTTTATTGAAAATAAGTAACTTGCAAATGTTTAGCCTCCCATAAATGTGTATTTCCACAAGCTCCACTCCATAAACAGCTACAAACACATCCTCACACGTTTTCCCTCCGAGCTCAAGACTGCTCCGCCTCTAATCATCTCCCCTGTGGAAAACAGTAACATTGTACAATGGTTCCTACACGTTTTCCTTGATCATTAACTTATAAAAAAAAGCAACGTAAATTAACCAGTTGATAAGGAATTGTGCGTTTTTGATTAAATTAATTGTTCAATCCGTGATAATATGTATTTTGGTCACTTGATGCATTTTTCTTTAAATAAATAAATAAATAAATAAATAATAACATGGAAATAATTACGACGTTGAAATGTGTCACTTCCGGTGAGTCAGCAGACTTGAAATGTTTTGATAGAAGCCTCTGAACAAAACAAACTTCTCTCTGGTTTTCATTTGTGAGGTACCGAACTTTGAATCTTATAAATGCCACGAGCTAAAATAGGTTAGTTTTACATGTAAATTAGATCAGTATCAATGGAAATAAGTAAAAAAAAAAAAAAAAAAAAAAAAAAAACACCTCCAAAACTTTTAACGCTCCATCGACCTCCAAACACCCAAAACCCCCCCCTTGCTCGCCCCCATTTTTCTTTTTTCCC
>JBAMYA010042622.1:0-14211 GCA_037176975.1 Arrhamphus sclerolepis
TAAATGAAGAATAATCTAGCTCGACACTGTTCACCTGATTAGTGAGGGAGGGGGGAGGTGTCTTCCGCTCCCTCACAATATATATACATAATTTGTAATAAAAGAATATGATATAAAATACATAATAAATATAAATATGTACAGATATCTAATAAATTTATAAATATAAATATATGGTGGTCTGTGGGTTGAATTCATTTTCAATTCAGTTTTCAATTCAATTTATGTAGCGCCTATTTACGACAAGTCATCTCTAGGCGCTTAAGAAACCCAGAGCTTGACCCCCGAGCATATGGCAACACCATCAGTGGCATTGGACTGCAGGAATTCCACATCGATGATGATCCCACAGCAGCATCCAATTGATACATTTAGTTGAACAGCATCATCAGAGAGCGAGACTATGGAAGATAGACAATGTTGATTCTATTAAATGATTCAGGACAGTCTGGAACTAAGATAGGACAGATGCTCAGTGAAAAACGGACTCCCCCAGCAGCATAGGCCTATAGCAGCATAACTAGGAGGTGGTCTAAGAGACTACAGAGTTAAAGGCTTTATCAAAAAAAAGTTCCCAAAAGCCATACTTGAGTAAAAGTAAAAATACCTTACTGGAAAATGACTCAAGTAAAAGTGAAAGTCACCTATTAGAATATTACTTGAGAAAAAGTCTTAAAGTAGCAAATATTTACCGAACAGCTGTCTTATCTCTGCCCTGCAACTCCATATTGAGTTGGTTCAAATGACGGAAAAACGTCACTCAAAAAGCAAACAGTGGCATTAAACTCATCATTTCCCATTAGACGCAGACACTTGCCAGCTGTATTTCAAATTTGGAGACCATAGGAATGCCACAATCTCCTCTCTTAGTTCACAGATTCATGATTCAGTGCATTTGCTTTGCTAAGCCATCCAGTGTCAGTGTGAATGAGCAAATCTTCATATTCAGCAGACATGTCAGTCAGCAGCTTGTGGAAAAGGTGGTGCTGTAAACTGGAGGTGCAACAAATAAAGTTCATAACTGCCATGAGTCCATAGTCTCTTTTAACTCACCACTGAGTTTGACACACGGGAGGCTTTGGTAGATGAGGTAGTGTAGTGATCTAATTTGCAAAGAGCCACGGCTGCCATCCTTGCAGCAAGGCCCTGAACCCTGCCTACCATTTAGGGTGTGGCATCTATCACCAACATGTTCACGCACCAAATCCATCCATCCATCCATTATCTAAACCCGCTATGTCCTGTGCAAGGTCACGGGGGTCTGCTGGAGCCTATCCCAGCTCACTTTGGGCGAAAGGCAGGGGTACACCCTGGACAGGTCGCCAGTCCATCGCAGCGCACCAAATCCAAGTTGTTCTTTTCAAAGAATGAAGCAATTTTGGTGAACAAAAGCACTGTTGTCTGTTGGCTCATCTCCGTAGTTTGTCAATAAGTGTCTCAAAAACCTCCGATGCGAGGGACTCCATTCTCCTCAAATTTGATGTGTCAGATATTGGAATTTTCCTGATAAAAACATGCTATTCTGGGTTTTCTCATCTGTTACCACCTCTTCAATGGATGCCAGCATACACCCCTTGACTGTCTCTAAGTCTGTAAATGGCTTTTTCTTTTTTCCAAATATCTATGCCACTTGTAACAATGCTGCTGTTGCTCTCTCTTGATCTTGGCCCAGAGCAATAAGCTGTGTCTTTGCTCATAACAAGATATGAGCCCAGATATCTTCCGTCTCCGAGCAGCAGAGCCTTGTGGGAAAGTAGTGTTGAAGGTAGGGTGTGATGTGTTGAAATGTCTTCTCAAATTATACTCTACACAAGGAGAGGCATTCATTGCAGATCAAGCACACAGGATTTGTATTGATCAATCAATCAATCACTCTTTATTTAAATAGTGTATTTAAACAACCAAGGTTGACCAAAGTGATTCACAGTAGTTTAAGAATGAGTAAACGCTAAAAAAAAGAGGGTTAGGGTACAGTAATTGAAAACACAAGAATTAAAAATAACTAGTGAAAACATCAATAAAAGCCCAAATAGCTAAAAATTACTTTTAAAAGTCACTAGTAGGTGCCAAATGCCATCCTAAAAAGGTAGGTGTTCAGTTTAGACTTAGACTGAGACAGGTCGCTGTGAGTGCGTAATTCCAGTGGCAGTGTGTTCCAGAATGTAGGACCAGCAACTGCATAAGAACGTCCCCCCCAATTCTTGGATCTTGTACATTGTACCTCCAACAGATGTTGATCAGCGGAGCACAGGGCTCTGCTGGGTCGATGAAAACTTAAAATCTCACATAGATAAGATTGGGCAAGGCCACTAAGATCACTAAAAACAAACAGTAAAAGTTTAAACTGGATTCTAAACTCCACTGGGAGCCAGTGAAGAGAATGCAGGACAGGTGTAATGTGGTCATCAATAAACATGTCCTTCTCTGTCCATTCATTGTTGAACTGTTTTATGTGTCAATTTTTTTTTCAATGTAGAGAGACATTTTTGCCAGAGTGGTCACTGTTACAGTGAGCCCAAATGGTGGTCACTCAGAATTTATGTCCTGTTCGGACATAGATTGAAAGATATATATTCATAATGTGCTTTGATGTTTTTTCAACCACCATGGCTTAAACGTGTGTCTACCACGTCCTATTGCACAACAGAATGTACATTTAGCCCTACTTATGCACTGCATGTTTGAGACAATTCATAGGTAATAAATCCATGACACTCAGAGGCTGGTACAAAAAACACTTTGGAAGTGTTAACCCTAATACATTGGCATCATTAATTACATTTTTTATAAAGCTTTGTCTGCAAAAGAGTCAAAAGAACAATTTAAAAATTATGTGAAAATGATGGATGAAAACATTTTTTGAAAGTAAGTCAGTCTCTTATTTACTTAACATTAAACAGTACAAAACTTTTAGCTTTAGATGAAACTAACAACAAAGTAACTATCCAAAAATGCACATTTGTAAAATAAATTAAAAAACGGATTTTTAAATAAGTTACTTCGTGATTTGCCTTATGTTTGCCTCAAAACAAAATACTGAATGTCCACATTACAATTTTAACCAGAAATCTTGAAATTATTAGTGATGCTGACTTAAATTCATTTTGCTATCAAATGTCTTCTTCTCAGAATAATGCCCATTCAAGTCTATTTGTCTCTTGCCTGGCAGTTTCTTTGAAATTTCATTGTAATGGAGGCCCAGTATTCATTCAGTCTGATGCACTCTTTCATTTACTGGATGACCACCATGGGAACAGGACCAGAGTATTTGTGTATTGTGTGTGAGAGTACGTACTTACATGAGTGAAAGTCTGCCACATAAAGCCCAAAAACAAAGACATGTTTGTTCCCAGCAAAGGAAAGTAAAGCTGAGTTTAAAAACTGCTGGTGTCTACTCTGAAGCACTTTTGTTTTTTTTTGCTTTTTCTCATTTCTATGTGTATGTCTGAAGTCTGTTTTCCATTGGGGGTGTTGAAAAGCTTCTTAAACACCAGGAGAGGGCAGAGTCTTACCTGAAGAAGCAGGTAGACTGCAGCAGTGAACCGGAAAACCTGACAAACCTGAAGAGAGAGCTTCTGTTAGTTATGACTTTATCAACTTTAATAGTTTACGCGATATATGCTTGGCATTTTTCATGAATATGAAATCATATGTGAAATTGCCTCTTCTGCATTTAATCGCACCAAACTGTTTTCTTTTTTCTTTGAGAAGGCAGAATAGAAACAAGGTGGTAATGTAATTTGTTCACTGAAGCAGAAAGAAGAGCATTTGTGTATTCATAGACAAACACCATCACAATTACCTTGTCACTATATTTCAAACCATGACCTTTTGATTTCTGTATATGACTTATTTAAATGCAAATGAGACCAGCAGGAATATATTTATCACTCAGATGGTCTTTTAAAATCTTTTTTGTGTTCAGTTCAAGTAACTGGAATAATCCATCTTTCATCATAGTTTCACTGTCAAACTAATTCCTATCTTTCCTTATTTTATCGTATTTTATTTCAGTTTTCCTAATTGGCACAAATACAGTTTATACTGTATATGTGGAGACTGTTTTGTATCTTCATTGGCTGCTATGTGGCCTTGCACCGTTCCATATAAGCGTGCATTAACACCTGCAAGGGAATACCTGGTTGGTGTACTGTGTAAATTATTCATATGAAGAACGAGTTGACAACACACACCCATCTGCTGCAGGGAGATTACATCACAGCTAGCAGTACGCTAGCACCATGGGTTGCCTTGGTTACAGTTATCCAGAGTGGGTCTGAGTGAGCTCATACTGTAGCCATCGTAACAAAGCATTAATTTCAAAGTAAACACCCAAATAATGAACATGATAAGTGTTTTGTTGCATTTTAAGACTTAAGTTACTTTTATTTTTCAATTCCATTTAGTTCAACTTTACTTATATCGTGTCTATTACAACACCGGCTGTCTGTAGACCCCAGTGCTTCTCAATTATTTTCTGTCATGCTTCTCACACACCCCCGACACCTTAGGGGGGGACCCCCTATTATTTAAGAAGCACTGCTCTAGACACTTCACAGAAACCCAGATCATGACCCCCAAGCACATGGAAGCGGAAAAGTAGCAAAAAACAAAACTCCTTCTTGAGAAAAAACCTTGATCAGTACCTGGATCATGGGCGACCCTCCTGCTGAAGACCAGTTGGGTAAAGGAATAACAAAAGAGGGAGACAGGACAGAGAGGACGGAGGACAGAGAGAGGAGAGTAACAAAAGTATATAAACATGTATTAAGCATATATTACCACCTGCAGCAGCTGATCTCTGGCCCTGGGGAGACAGAGAGAGATGGTCAGTGGTGGAGGGCTGAGCCGGTCCTGGAGACAGCCGAAGGACCAGCTCTGGAGACGGCCGAGGCGCTGGTCCTGGAGATGGCCGTAGTCGGGTGGCTGCCCTTGGTAGTCATCTCCGGGGTGCAGACACTGGACAGGTAGCAAGATCTCTGTGCTATCCAATGCAGTCCCCATAGCCGGCAGGAGAACATGAATTTGATCCCTAATATTTACTATTTTGTTAATGAAGAAGCTCATAAAGTCATCAGCAGTTAAATGAGATGAATTTGTGACTCTATGGAGCTGTGACTCTGAGTCAGCCTGGCTACAGCGCTGATTAAAGGTGAGTAATTAGTTTTCTTAGCTTTCCAAAGAGCTCTTTTATACATTACCAAACTATCTTTCCAAGCTAGATGGGATTTTTTTAAGTTTGTAGAGGCCACTTTCTTTCCAGCTTTCAACAGTTCTGTTCCAGACTCCACATTTCTGCATCTACCAGGGAACAGACTTTCTAGGATTGACTACTTTTCTTCTCAGAGGACCAACACCATCCAAAGTTAATTCAAGAACTTAAGTTAAAAACGTTATGCTAACACCACAGTGGGACTCTGTCTAGTGGTAAAATGATAAAATGAGAATAGGGGCAGGATGACACGTGTTCTAGATGAACCAAAGCTAATGAAGAAACTGAGGTGGTGTTGTTGGGTCTCAGATGGTGGAGCCAGTGGACCTGTTCTGGAAGTGTGGGCTGGCCAACCCTCATACCAGTCACTGTCTGGGCAGCGGGCAGATCATGATCAGCTGCATGGGAGAACCTTCCGGTGGCGGCAAAGGTAAGACAGAACCACAGAGAAGCTCTGTAGCAGACCGGGCTGTGTTCATCAGCGTTAGCACTGCCTCCTCCTGCTGATTCAGGGGGCTTCGCTCTGCTGGATGGAGAGACGTTTGAGGTGTTGGGAAACTGGGAGCATCCAGGGGAAGCGGCACCTTTTGGCTACGACTTCTGGTACCAGCCCCGTCACAACGTGATGATCAGCACTGAGTGGGGCGCTCCCAAAGCCCTGGTGGACGGGTTTAATCCTGCTCACGTCAAGGAAGGTGGGTCCCAGTAAGAGCCAGTTAGCAGCTGGACGCTAGTATGTAGATCCAAGTTAGCAACTGGAGTCTAGTAGGTAGGTCCCAGTTAGCAACTGGATGCTAGTAGGTAGGTCCCAGTTAGCAACTGGATGCTAGTAGGTAGGTCCCAGTTGGCAACTGGATGCTAGTAGGTAGGTCACAGTCAGCAGCTAGATCATAGTTGGTGTGTACCAGCTTGGGACTTATGTTAGAATCTTTTTCCTGAGATTCTGCTTCCGTGTTCTTTGCTTGGAGAGGAGAACTTGAGTCGGCTGAGTTCCCACACAGATGCTTAATTTGCAATATACGTGACATCACGGCTCGTTCACTCTAGTGAAGAGAGAGCAATCAGGAAATACAACAGTTTATACAGAAATGTGCATCACTGGATGGGGAGGAGCCATGGTTTAGACTTGACTCTCCCATTGGCTGGTCAGGTCCCTTCTGCTTGTCCATCCAATCCGCTGACACCACATTTCCTTTTTCTGGTCCAATCTGCTGCCGTTTGTTTTGAAAGAGAAGAAAGCTACACCTTGTACCATCTTGCTCACCTGGCCTTCCCCACGTGGTTTGGCCATGCTTTTCGTTGTTGCAAACACGTTGTCAACTGAGCACAACGAGGCTAATTTGCTACATTTCTGATGAATGAAGGTACAAAATACGAGTCAACGTACATGAGAATCTAAGCAAACCACTATGATAAGAACATAAAGTTCAGTGAACACCAGTAAAACAAATGGGACAGTGAACGATGAACAGAACGATGTAAAAGAACATGTGAAATGAAATTAGAAGAAAATGAACAATAGCACAACAACAGAAAATGAAATGTAATATGGAAAATAAAATTAATCACTTTCACTAATAATCTGAGTAGTATTATCGTCAATGTTATTAACACTAAAACATTAATAATATTACCAATAACAATAGTAATACCAATCGTTCAGTATGGAACTATAGAAAATGGGAATAAAACTCGCACTCCTAGCACTTAGCATGCTTTCAGTATCATTATCACATTTCTGAACCCCACCCAGTTCTGGGTTCCAGTTCTGGTGATGGTACCAGAGGTGTTCTTCATCTTCACCCAGGTTCAGCTCCAGTCTGGTCTCAGACTTAAGTTCCAGTAAAAGTCATCAGTTTGGTTTCAGGGGGCTCTGGCTTCAGGTTGCGGTCCCCGTTCCTCATGCTGGTTTATACATTCCAGGTCTCTACGGAACCTCCCTGCATGTCTGGGACTGGACTACCCACAGGAAGCTGCAAACGCTGGACCTCGGGGAGGATGGCGCCATCCCACTGGAGGTCCGGTTCCTCCATGACCCAGATGCCACTGAGGGCTATGTGGGATGTGCCCTGAAAGGAAGCGTCTTCAGATTCTACAAGACTCCAGTCAGTATCACTGGTGCCAGAAGAACTCAGACTGGTTCTGTTTTTTTTCTGATGCATTATTTATAATAAAAGAGCCTTTGAACTTTGACATACCAAAGAAAACGGTACTGCTAGCATTTTAGTTCTATTAGCATGTTAGCTTTGTTGGCAGTGCTAGCTCTGTTAGCATATGAGCACTGTTAGCTTTTCTGGGACTGTTAGCTTTGTTAGCAGTGCAAGCTTTGGCGGTGTTCCAGTGTCCATACTTTCCATACTTACTAAACTCAGTATGTTGGGTGTTCTGAAAAAATTAAACAAAGATGGCTACCGTAATGTCAACAACGGCAACTAGATTGGCTGCAGCTCCCGAAACTTACAGATGTAAGTTTTGTGGTTTTACATTTTAATAATTGCCCGTATTTCTCTGGTTCACTGTTCAAACATTTTTGGCAGGTGATGAGCTGAGGTGGCAGTCATGATCGTAACTTCTGGTAAGTGGACCTTTGGGTATGCGATTTGGAACAACACTTACCTGCCGAACTCGCTGCACTGGACAGTGTACTGCGTTTTAGTGTACTCCATGAAATATGGATATTGGAACACAGCCTCTGTCAACATGTTAGCACTGTTAGCTGTGTTAGCAGTGTTGGCATGTTAGCACTGCTAGCTGTGTTAGCATTGCTAGCCCTGTTAGCATGCATCTCTGAGCTGTGATCTGTGTCCCAGAAAGGTGACTGGGCGGCGGAAAAGGTCATCGGTGTTCCCAGTAAGAAAGTGGACGGATGGATGCTGCCGGAGATGCCGAGTGAGATTAAGATTCTCTCTGGTCTCTCCTCTGTTCCCCTGGTCTCTCACCTGTCCCTCTGGTCTCTCACCTGTCCCTAGGGACTCTCACCTTTCCCTCTGGTCTCTCACCTGTCCCTAGGGACTCTCCTCTGACCATCTGGTCTCTCATCTGTCCCTCTGGTCTCTCATCTGTCCCTCTGGTCTCTCCTCTGTCCCTCTGGTCTCTCATCTGTCCCTCTGGTCTCTGACCTGTCTGTCTCCAGGTCTCATCACAGACATCCTGATCTCATTGGATGACCGTTTCCTCTACTTCAGTAACTGGCTGCATGGTGACATCAGACAGTATGACATCACAGACCGCAGGACCCCCCGCTTGGTTGGCCAGGTCTGTTGTCATGACGCTGGTCTGTTGTTGATACTGAGCAGTGAGACCACAGAGCGAGACAGCTCACGTGGCGTCTGTTCCAGGTGTTCCTGGGAGGAAGCATTGTCAGAGACGGACCCGTCAGAGTTCTGGAGAACCAGGAGCAGCCCCTCCCCTGCGTCATACAGGTACCACACACTTCCTGGTTTCCGTCTCACCTGTCTGTGCCTCACCTGTGCCTCACCTGTCCGTGTCTCACCTGTGTCTCACCTACCTGTGTCTCTCCTGTCTGTGTCTCACCTGTGCCTCACCTCTGTCACCTGTCCGTGTCTCACTTGTGGCTCACCTGTGTCTCATCTGTCTGTGCCTCACCTGTGTCTCACCTGTCTGTGCCTCACCTGTGTCTCACCTGTCTGTGTCTCACCTGTGTCTCTCCTGTCTGTGTCTCACCTGTGCCTCACCTGTGTCTCACCTGTCCGTGTCTCACTTGTGCCTCACCTGTGTCTCTCCTGTCTGTGTCTCACCTGTGCCTCACATGTCTTTGCCTCACCTGTGTCTCACCTGTCTGTGCCTCACCTGTGTCAGGGGAAGCGTGTCTCTGGAGGTCCTCAGATGCTGCAGCTCAGTCTGGATGGTCGGAGACTCTACGTGACCACGTCTCTGTTCAGCGGCTGGGACAAACAGTTCTATCCTGACATGATCAGGTACTGACCCAGGACAACCTGAACCCAGTAGAACCTAGACCCAGGAGTGGTAAGAAAAGATAGGCAGGATGAAGTGGACAATAAAGTTTTATTTGAACTAAACATTCATGCAAAGCACACGGGAAACCTGCAGCTAGATAGATAGATATAACTTTATTTGTCACTGTATAAGGAGATAATGAAATTGCATCTGCCCAGTTCAGTAGTCTGGAAAACAAAGAGAAAAACATACAGTCATGTGACAAAACCACACGTTGTACGTCACAAAACACGTCACATCAGGTAGAAAAGACACAAGATACAGAATGTACAGAGTGCAGGATGAAGTGCTGAGTGACAGGGAAAAAAGAGTTTATTTTCTTAATATTACTGTCCAATCAGCAGCCTGAATATTGCTGTGACATTCAGCAGCCTGAAAGACATCAACCAGAAGCCCCGCCCCCTTGGAGCAATTTCAGTCAGATTGAAAATTGGCCCTGGCGCTCTCATCGACTTACATGTTGAGTTTTTTTTTTTTCCTCAAATTTTGGACCCTACAATTCATTTCTATGGGCTCCAGGAGGGCTTGTCCCAACGTGGTTTCATCATATGCACTGATGCGTGCTCAGGCGATACGTACGGTGCAGGAAAAAAAAAAGATACGTACAACGCACGCAGGCAGTTGGGAAGCCGCCAGAAGCCAGATCAACATCGTGGCCTCGGCTAGCAACTGCAACTCCAACTCCATCACTTCTTTGAAGGAGTTACCACTCAGTCGCCGAAATAATGTGGACAAATTGGCCATTAAAGAAACGGGACCGCCCAGACCAAATTCAAAAATCAAGCAAGTGGCAACAAAAGCAGGAAAACATACATTTGTGGATTTTCCAAGAGCTGGTTCCAGCAGAAAGCATGGCTAGCATCATTTTGATCAGTGCTGAAGTTGATTAAGAAGTTTATGAAAAAAAAAGTAGAAAGAAATACTGATGTATTGAAGGATTTTCTAGCAGTTCTTTTGGACGTGTGCATTTTTGGCCTGAGGGTACGAAGTGTGACTGTGTGAAGATAGAAGTATGCAATGTAACACGATAAAGTTAGCCATCTGATCTTTATCTATTTTTATTTTACCCAGTAGTCATCATTGCAGCAGTTGCCCCCCCTGAAAAATTAACTGTCTGTTTAAATGTGTTTAACTGCATTTTAAATGTGTTTTCTGTTTCTGGTGTGTCGTCAGAGATGGCTCAGTGATGATGCAGATTGACGTGGACACCGTCAATGGCGGTCTGTCCCTCAACCAGGACTTCCTGGTCGACTTTGGAAAGGAGCCCGACGGCCCAGCTCTGGCCCACGAGCTGCGGTACCCTGGGGGAGACTGCACCTCCGACATCTGGATCTGAGTGCACCTGGACCTGAACCCTGAACCTTCCATCAACCACAATTATATTCAGCAGAATCAAACATTCCACAATTTGACATTTTTGCATCTAAAATTAATTTAAAAAGCCTCTCTGGTCCTTCAGTTGGAGATTGTAGTTAAAATCAGCTTTGAGATCACAGTTGAGGTCAATCAGTCAACCAATAAAAGATGTTCAAATGAGTAATTTCACCCATCTGTCCTCCGGTTCCAGGATCCACAGCAGGTGTGAAACTGCTCACCTGGCTTCGTTATCATTAAGGATCATTAAAAGCTGCATCAGGATTGGTGCACTACCACTTCCTTTCAGTTTCAAAGTAAAATCGTCAAACATTTGAGCAAATAAAACGTCCTTTCAGGATCAGGTTGCCACTGTCAAGTAGCTGTAATGCTTTTAGCTAAAAGGATTATTGTTGTACTTTTTGCAATAAGAATGAGATCCATGATTTGGAGAAATTTGCAACATCATGACTTTATATTTTTCTTAAAATTAAACTTTAATTCTATAACAAACTTTCTGATATAAAATCACATTTTGCAAAAACAACTTTTTTTCTGAATACAAATTTGCAACTTCTTTCACATCATTTGGGGGGAAAAATAGAATTATGACTGTTTTGAAAAATTGCAAATTTCACATAATTATATATATTTTTTTAATCCTAAAATTATTTTTTTAAATAAATTCACAACTTTTAGTTGTGAAAAAGCAACTAATCCTTACCATGTGACATGAATTTGCATATTTTTGTCTTAACATTGTTATTTTTGAATTACGCATTTTTGCTGTAAAAAAATAAATCCATTTCACAAAGTCACAAATCCTCTTTCACTTGAAATGAGAAACTTCAGCGTATCACAACTCTGCCGAACCAAAGCTCGTCTACTTTTGCTGCTCTTCATGACTGCTGGACTACAAGGTTGTGATGTCACAACAGAAGTGGCATCTCATTGGTCCTCAGCATGTCTTTAGAAACGTTCTAGTTTTCTGCTTAAATACGGTTCTGTCCTGTGAGAGACGTCTTGATTTCATCATCTACATGTGACGTCACCAATAAAGGTGCAGTGTGTGTGTGTGTGTGTGTGTGTGTGTGTGTGTGTGTGTGTGTGTGTGTGTGTGTGTGTGTAAGCCTTTGAACTCTTTAACTATCATCTCTGCTGTCTGACTGTCGTTGTCATAGAGACGACCTCGAGAGAGCTCTGATCCAGGACAGTTCACAGG
The DNA here is from genome assembly GCA_037176975.1 of Arrhamphus sclerolepis. Taxonomy (NCBI): domain Eukaryota; kingdom Metazoa; phylum Chordata; class Actinopteri; order Beloniformes; family Hemiramphidae; genus Arrhamphus; species Arrhamphus sclerolepis. The sequence continues at coordinate 11,766 of JBAMYA010042622.1, forward strand.
AGTCGTGGGTAGTGGGGGGGGGGCATCTGTCTGCAGAAGACCCTTCCAAGGCCGCGTCAGGGGAGCCGGTTCTGATAACCGTGATGGTTTGGCTTCAGGCCGGCTTCAGTCGAGTCTGTCTGGTCACCTCATGGCGAAACTTCCAAACTGCCGAATTTGTGGTGTCACGACCCGGCTCATGAGGACATGACAAAAACAAAAGGGACAGTTTTTAAAGATTTTAAACCTGGGAATGTTTATTAAATCAACAAGAGGGCTAAACCAAACCGAGGACCATACTAAAGTAAAGCAAATACGTACCGAGACCAGACCCAACTCATTCAAGATAAAGCAAAACCAACTAAACACAACCAAGACAACAAGCCCAACAGAACCACCACGGGCCTGTCCTACGAAGCGGGTTTAACTTACCCAGATGTAACCCAGAGTTAACCAGCAAAACCGGGGTTGACAAAACCAGACTATCTCAGTACTACGAAACGCAGTTTGTTCGTGTTCTCATAAAAGTGCATGTTGCCGCGTGCGTTACCGTTTCCGATGATAGCGTGATCACCTTATTTTACCGAAGAAGCTGCATTATCATGATGCAGAGCTTTGAGGAATCTAAATTAATGTTATGGAGGGAAATCAAACACATCAGCCGCTAATAAAGCAAAGAAGGTTTGTTGGTAACGAATTGCTAATCAGGTAAATGCGTAAGTAAGGACTTTTTCCCCTCATTACATTCTTTAAATCAGTGTTACAGACGATTATTAACCTGTGGAATGTCTGGGGGGAATTACCCACTTTCAATTAATAATGAGTGCAACATAACTCAGTTTGGGGGCGTGGCTAAGGTAACTATATTCTGAAAACCCCAAAATACATAGTAGTACGTTTATATAAAACAGTGTCTGGTTGAAGTGGGGAAAAAAAAGACATCAAGTGGTGAGTTTGAACTCACCATCTACTGCATGGATGGTCACCAGTTTAACCATTATACCACACAGCTGTTTGGAGCATGATAGAGACTGGATCTCACATGACTCCTATTTAGCTGATTGTAGACAAACAGACAGAATAATTCATTCTTTTCTTAATTGGGCTAATCTACATCAGAATTTATAAGTCTCCCCCCCCCCCGTGGACGCCCTGGACAGGACATAAAATTGTTCAGGCAAAAGAGGATATTTGATCACCCTAGACCAGAGGTCGGCAACCTCTAACACTCAAAGAGCCATTTCAACCCGGTTTCCACGGAAAAGACAACACTTTTTGACATCTGAAATGAAGATGTTAGCCTATATATGTATGTATGCATGTATGTATACATCTTTACACTTGTAAAATAGTGTGTTGCTTATGAATCCATGCAGTCCATCCAGGTTTCAGAAAATTAAATTTTATTTGTTAAATAAACACATTTTGAACTCTTCCAAAAAAAAAAAAAAGAAAATTCACAGAGTTGAAGGTCTCTTTCAAATGAATTAGAAAGCTGAACTTAAATGATCCATCTAGCAAACAGAAATGCAGTGAGCCGTCATCCTTTGGGCTTTCGGAGCCTTGACCTGAATTTGAAAATACAACGGAAAAAAGAACACTATTTTAGTGAAGAATGAACCTAAATATTCGCAAAGTAACTGCCTTTACCTGGTTAATGGGACTTCTGCTCCTGAACCTCTGCGTACAGCGTCTCCACATCAGGGCTGTAGGACTGCAAGCTGCTGTCTGAGCGGTGTTTGTTCTTAGCATAGTTCATGGTGGAGAATAGCTGCTCACATGCACATGTGGATCCGAAGATCGACAGGACTCCAAATGCATATTTCTTCATGTTTTTATTTTAATATTTTGAGATCACAATAATCTTACAATTCTTACAAATAAAATCCTGGGTACACCGAAGTGTCCTTGGGCAAGACTCTGAATCCCTGATCGCTCTCGGTTGTCTGTCCAGTGTTGTGTGCCGACAACCGGTGTGTGTGTGTGTGTGTGAATGCTTACAGTGTAAAGCGCTCTGGCGCTGTAGATTACAGCTGTAAAGCGCTATATTAGTGCAAGACAAAATACAGTTTTGGTGTCGCTGGGTTTTCCGCTCATGCCGGCTGTTAAATCTGCCTGCTGACACGTCAGGTGCTGTCAAACGTCTCTGAAGAAGGTTAAAAACTTTGACTTAATAAGAAGACTTGATTCATGTTTTTGAGATAAATAACATACGCTTCAATAGGACACTTGTAATTTATTTTCCAAGCCACGCAGAGCCGCAACATGAGGATGAAAGAGCCGCATGCGGCTCCGGAGCTAGACGTACCTACATGTACAATTAATTAATTCCTAAATGTTCTACCTTGACTGTATGATTGTTAGCCTATATAACCGACTGCTTCATTATTTTTATTATGCACATGGTCCAGACTTTTCCACCTCAGACTTTGCTTTCATTCTGGTGCAAAAGTGCGCCGGAGCGTCT
>JBAMYA010042623.1:0-14210 GCA_037176975.1 Arrhamphus sclerolepis
CAAATTTGCCACCAAAAGTTCCTGGGTTTGGTTGTAAATTTTTGGAAAAAAAAAAAAAAAAAAAAAAAAAAAAAAAGGGAATTTCTGTCATAACTAAAATTTAACAAATTCGCAACATTTTTTTACTTAGATAATTTAAATTAAATTCATTTAAAAACAAATTACTTTTCTCATAAGAAAAAAATTAAAATTGTGCATTACACAAATCACGTTATTTTTCATTTTTAAAAAAAGTCGAAAAAAATTGTCATAAAATTAACACTTGTTAAATTAAAAAAAAATGTTTTGCAACATTTTGACATAAAATTACAACAGTCATAAAATTTCTTATATCTACTTTTTGTCCTAAACTTAAAACTTTTTGTAATAAAAAGGGTAATTTTCAAGATTCAGTTTTTTGTTATAAAATTGTTTACCAAATCCTGAAGTTTTGATGTCAGATATTTTTGATTTCAGAAATGTTCTAGTTAGAAGTTTAGAATCATCTTTAAACGCTATCGCAGATAAAACAAAGCGATGAGCCGGATTTGGCCCGCAGGCCTCGAGTTTGACACTTGCATTTTAAACTTTTACACTTCATACTGTGTAAATCATAATGCACTAAACAACCTCACTGTAATCAGATTACTTGTTGATGGATGGGAGTCACCAAAATATTCATATCTGAGCGCTAACGATCTCCACTGTTATCATCAATTACTCCTCCAATTATCACTCATGTTTTTCATACACAGCAGAAGTCAGAGGGGAAGAGGGTAGAAAAATCTATAATCAATCACATGGCAGCGGTAAATCAGCGCAGCGGTAAGACCATCTCTCCATGGACCGTTTTCAAAAGGAGAGCTTGTCATTATGTTTCAAGCACTGATTCAATAATGGGCTTCTAATGAAGACGTATGAGAACAACGGAGCCATTCATCCAGCATATCAGCGTGTAATTCATACTTCAGTCTTCATTGTGGCACTATCAAGCAGAAAGCCGTCAGTCTGCAGGATGAGGGCCTGAGGGAGCTCAGAGCCTCATCATTTAGTCTGGAAATTCAATTCCAGATCAAAGGTATCCAAACCTCCAACTCCACACTTCATCCCAAACTCTGGAAGTTTGACCGCTAAGACTGAGAATGTGATGTTCGTCAAAGCTGGAGGCTGACTCAAGTTTGGTCTCAGTGTTAGTCTTTAAAACAGCTACGACGACGTTATTATGATTACTACTACAGTACCATTACTACTACAACTACATTAATACTACTACTACTGTTATATTATTATTACTACTACATTATAACTACCACATTACTAGATTTTTACTGTCACATTACTACAACTACACTAATTCCTCATGTTATTACCTTATTACTACTACACTATTATCTCATTACTACTACACTATTACCTCATTACTACTACACTATTACCCCATTACTACTACACTATTACCTCATTACTACTACACTATTACCTCATTACTACTACAACATTATGGAGCAGCAGAACACTTACACACCATGACGGTTACCAGACCAGGATTATGTTTACATCGTTGGGATTAGGTTTCAGCTGCCAGGATCAGGTTTCAGCTGCCAGGATCAGGTTTCAGCTGCCAGGATCAGGTTTCAGCTGCCAGGATCAGGTCTCAGCTGCCAGGATTAGGTCTCAGCTGCCAGGATTAGGTCTCAGCTGCCAGGATTAGGTCTCAGCTGCCAGGTTTAGGTTTCAGCTGCCAGGATTACGTTTCAGCTGTCAGGATTAGGTTTTAGCTGCCAGGATTAGGTTTCAACTGTCAGGATTAGGTTTCAGTTTTCAGGATTAGGTTTCACTGTTAGTTTTGCTATAAACTGAGGTTTTGTTTAAATAAAATAGATAGCTTCTAAACCAATGACTAAACTTTCTGAGTGAGCAAAGAACCCCCCCCCCGTGAAAACACATGCATGGTAATATAGCTAAAGATGTTAGAAATCATTGTCCTTTCTGAAAGAATTCTTGCTTTTTCAAACGTTGTGGATTTAAGCACCAGGATTTTCAGAAGAGTGAAGTCAGATTTCACGTTCAGAGCAGCAGGGTGGTGGTGGTGTCACTGAGGTCCTGAATGATGATACTCAGTGCTCCTAAATCGGTTCCATTTACGAAACTTCCCCAGAGAGCTGGAAGCTGGGATTTACTACGTTTGCATCTCCAGTCATGAAGTGCTCTGTTTCTGCTGAGATGCTCCACTGAGTTTTTGGTTTTAGGAAACTTCAAAGAAGATAACGAGTTCAGTCTCGTGTCCTGACCAATTTAATCAGAATTCCAGATATTTTCTGCTGTTTAAATTCATCTTCCATCTTCTGTCAAAGTTATTTCTCCCGCCATGACACCCTTTTGATGCTGCATGTTGATCTGACTTCAAACATCTGCTGAAGGTTTCATGGAGTTTGGGCTTTTAGATGAGTCATAGTTTCAGCTTCCTGGAGCAGTGCGCTCATTTCAGGGACGGAACTTTACTTATTTATGATCACTTCATTGTTTTTAAGGCAGAAGAGGCGCTCTAACAAGAAAATTAAAAGTGTGATAATCAGAGCAGTAATGTGTTGTTAAATGTGTGATTTAACTAAAAGCTGTATGTCTGTGTGTCTTCGTCACTCCAGACGTTTAAAATGTAAGTTTAAATCTGAATCCTCTATGTTCCCCAACATTATCAACATTTTTTCAGTAGAGGTGGTGATTTAACTCGGTATTAACCAGGCGTGAATGAAAGACAGGAATAAAAACCTGTGTGTGGCGTTAGCAAGCCGCTAGAATCCCTGTGCTGTTCAGACTACGAGACTGTTGTTGCAGCGTTCACGCTCGCTGACTGAACAGCAACCGCTTGGCGGCTTTTTCTTCCTCACGGTTATGTCACTCCATTTCCTCTGCGCTCACTGGTTCCAGCAGAGGGAAACAGAGTTTCAAGAGTTAAAAATCAAAACCTGCAATTCATCAACTGACCACTAGAGGCTGGCTCCATCTCCAATGACGACCGTGTCCAACTTTACAGTACAAATGAACACATTTACAGGCTGGTTCAAAACACGGAGCTGGATTTCACCTCCATGAAACAGAAGGTGAATTTGGATATTTTTATGACAAAAAAAAATCACTTGAATGAATTAATTAACGATTTCAGGTTTCAGCCAAACTTCTGTCTCTACTTCTCTCTGCTACTCTACTATCAGCTAACGTTCATTCAGATTTTTACTTTCCAAGATGTTTTTCTGAGAACAGCAACAGCATCATCCCCCTTTAGAGCTTAAGGAAGAATTTCAGGATAATTCAACTAAATCAAGTAGAAGAACATAAAGACAAATCTCTCTTAATTGACCATCTACATCTAACTTTAGTTAATCACAACCTTCAGTTAACTTGTGAATAAAGACCTAAGAGAGCACCATCAGGCTTAATTTACAGATTGTATGGTTTGTTGTGCTGTTAAGTGTCCTAAGATACCACTGCAACTGGTTCTGGGTTGGTCTGGAAGAGTTCAAACACAGGCACAGCCAGGACTAACTGGAGGATGCCAGCTGGACCACTTTTAGCTCAGCAGATTCTAGTTCTTGCAGTGACTGGGTCCTCTGATCAAGTGAAGTTTGCCTCAAACCATTTCAGGACCTCTCCATGTGGACTAACAGGATCACTAGCAAACAAGTATCCAAGCCCAGAGGAGCGCTGTTGGGTGACGTTTCGCTCAGTTATCCAGGCCTCTCTGCTCGGTCGACCCGCGAGCTGCACAGGTGGCGGGACAAGCAACTGTCTCAGTGATCTCAGGTTTAACCAGTGTTTAGAAAAGCAGCATTTAAACTTTACTGATGGACCTTCAAACAGCTGAGGGAAACGCAGGTGAACTTTTACCTGAGACTCTTCTTCTTCTTCTGACAACAAAGTCTGGTTGTTGACTCCAGTCAGTCAAGGTTTTACATAGTAAAGTATGAAGTATAAGATCAGAGGCTGCTCTGATAGGCTTTATAAAAGCTTGGATCATGTCTGTTTAACCTAAAATAAAATAAAGATTTACTCATCTAACTGATCAGGACACTGCTAAAAGCTGTTATTCACTTAGAGGTGGTGATCTGCTGCTAACAACCTGATTGAATGCATACACCATTATTAATAATTCATTCTTACATTCAGAGAATACTTACTGGTTTACTGAATGAATGTCTTTAATGGAGCTGAAGATGCTCTCTCTAACGTCCTGCTTCAGGGTTCCTTTGGCCTTTAAGATCTCCACAAAAAACTGAAAGAAACAGCAAAGCAAAGAAAGAAACAGGATGTTATGCTTCAGTATTAGTCAGAACAATCTTCTTATTCAATGTCATTTTCAACCATGGAGTTTCAAAAACTCCTGTAGCAACACCACGACCGCTCTGTTGTGTCCCACCACTCCAATCATCTCGTCCTGACGTTTTCTCCAGATGGAGGTGAACTGTTCCTCCTCTGGACTGCTGTTATCTGCTTGGTGGAGGTTTTAATCCCCGACTTCTGGCTCGTTATCATCTGGCTCTGTGAGAAGTTGCTGTGTAAAATTTGAGTTTCTGTCTGCGTTTCTTTCAAATTTCAGAGGTAAACCTGTTTTTTCATGTTTTAGCCTTCAGTGTTAAAACTAGTGGATGAGTAGATAACCATTGATGTGTAATGGTGCTTCAGCATAGCTGAAGATAAACCAAGTTCTTTACTTTGTTTTTCTGACTCAACCATTTTCAAAAAAAATAAAGATTCTTAAAAGGCACTGGTACGAAAAAAAGTATTGTTTGTGAACTCCATCAAATACAAGTTTCACCTTCCTCATGGTGACATCACTACACCCTTGCTTTCTCATTGGCTGTCTCACAGATGTGGAGTTGCCAACAGCTCCAAAAATTAAACATGCTCAACATTCATCTGGAGTCAGTGATGGATCAACAACCAGCTAGCCTCTTGAGGTTCCAATGCACCAAATCACTCACCAATTTGTCATTAAGTTGTTGTTTTTTTGTTGTGTTTTTTGCTTTTTAATTAGAGAAGCCCAGTTAATCTAAGAAATGACTCAATAATATTTCTTTTAATAAACATAGCCAGCGTGAGTGCCAGCATCCCAGAATAACAGTAAAGTTAAGGAAGTGCGAGTCCTCCAGTGTGTTGGCAGCAACGTTTCAGATTTCTGATGCAACAGTACGTACTGTAGTTACGAGTTCCAGCTGCTGGATGTAGCGCTGCTCAGTATGCACCAACTCTTTGGCAGTCCGAATGCGCTTCCTCTGCCAGCGGTCTCTCTGCTCCTGGATACTGCTGCCTCCGATGGGACTGAAGGGCTGTGGGGAGTCACTCATGGTCACCGTGATGGCGAGGATGCTGCAGACACACAATCATACCAGGTCAGTGAAGGTTCCCCTTTATTAAGAAATGATTCTTAGACTGATCAGCTGTTTCCATGCACCAACTCCATGTTTTATTCAACCATAAAAACAGTGCTAATTCTACTGGACATCGCTGTATTAAAAATTGTCCTGATTCTACTGGACATCACTGCATTAAAAACTGTCCTGCTTCGACTGGACATCACTGAATTAAAAACAGTCCTGATTCAGATGGACATCACTGCAATAAAAACAGTACTGATTCTACTGGACATCACTGTATTAAAAACAGACATTAGTCTCCAATTGCTTAGTAATTTGTACACATCTGTTTTCTGTTCTTAACTGGTAAATAAAATCGTCGACATAAAACCGTCCAGGTGTGGACGGTTTTTTTTTTTAGCTTGTGACGTGACATCTCGTATTATCTTTACAGACATGCACACAAAAACTGTTTTAGTACAGTAAACATTTAATCGTTGCTCCCCTCCTTCGGACAATAGTTCAATTACTTAGTATTTCGAGACAATAGTATAATTATTTGGTTTATTTGTTTAATCAAATCTAAACTAAACTAAAGTCACGACACAAACAAACGTTTAGACAGAAATGCCCAACTAACACGACATCACACCTGGTTTGCGGACATTTCTACAATATTAAGGCTTCATCAGAGTGAGTAAAGTGAAGATAAAAGACTTTTACCTTTTTAAGTAATAACGTCTCCACTTCAAACAAAACCGCTCTTTTCAGAGACACTTCCGGATTCCACGTCAGACTCGCCCGCTGATTGGCTGCGTCAGAATTTCACTTCAGTTTATACTCAAAGACAGCACAAGCGGGCGGAGACCAAAAAAAACACACACAGCGAATACAGAGCGTTGCTCACACACATATTTTCAGCTGCCCCCGCAAATATTCTGTAACAGAGGTGTCAAATGTGTCAAACTGTATTTTCATCCCGGGGCACCTCATCACAAGGTTACCATTAAAGGTCCAGTTGTTTAATTTCTCAACAGGCTGTGATATCAGATTTCCGACTAGTTCCTCGAATCGTTTAAAAAAGCGAAGTTTTGTAACAAAATGTCCTACTTCTACCTTCTATCATAGAATTCGGTCTTTTGTACTAAAATCGTGCTATTTCTCGTAAAATTGCAAATAACAAATACGAATTTTTTTTTTTTAAATGCTGTAAAATCGCGAATTTCAAATCACATCTTTCTTTCATAAAAGGAAGTGTCACAATATCCCAAATTTCACAAAGAATTCAACCTTTATCATAAAATTGAGACTTCTTAATATTTTTTTTAAAATGACACATTTGTAAAAAACAAAAGAAAAAGAAAAAGAGAGAGAACTTAAAGCATGACATAATTTTGACTTTTTAACTTAAAATTTTACAACAGTTATATATAATTTCAATTTATAGTCCTAAAATCACAAAATTTTGTGATAAAAAACTAAACTTTGCAAAAATGCTGCTTAGTATTCTTAGAATTTCCAGACCAACCCAGAGCGTACATGCAGTCGACATGGATGTGAAATCTAGCAAGACCAAGACCAAATCTGATTTTAATTTTAAATTAAAAAGTGACAGTTGTGATTGTACGATAAAAGTCTTTGCTGTTGTAAAAAAACACAAAACAAAGAGAAAAAAGAAGTCTAAATCTTGCAAAATTTGAAACTATTTTTTATAAAATCAGTCAACTTTATTTTATTTGTGATTTTAGTAGAAAAGTATGCAGTAGATTTTATGACAAAAATTCATTTTTATGAAGATTCAATATTGTGAAATTTGCCATTTTACAATAAGATTAGGTTTATTTTTAAAAGAAAAAATACTGAAAGTTGGGGTTTGTTTTAAATTTGCAATTATTCAAGAAATCTTGCAGTTTTCTCATGAAGTCTTTTGTGAAATTTGAGATGATGAAAATTACCTTGTTTGTTTTTTCTTTAACGACTGATTCCAGGAACTAGCAGGGAATCTGACAACACAGCTGGTTGAGAAAGTAAAGAATAACCGGCCCTTTAATAGTCACCATGGTGATGATGTAGCTCTTTAATGATAACCATGGTGATGATGTGGCCTAGGATAAAATAGAGTTTGACACTGCTGCTGTAGACCCAACATGCCTGTAGGATTCGTGTCCACCTGAAGATTTGTGTGACCTGAGAACTCTTGACTTGGACTCGTGCATTAACTGTAGTTGGACTCAGAGACGAGTTCCCAGAATTTAACGTATTGACAAGGTTTGTTTTCCTTCAAATACATCTGAATCGTCTTATAAACACTCTCATGTGACTTTGTTCAACTGCTGTCTTTAAGCATTTTAGTGTCTTTTATCAATCAAAGTAGCTCTTAACCAAACCTCCAAACATTTCATTATCAGAGTCCAGCTGTGCTTCAGTCGTTCACCTACTTTTTCTGTCTTAAAAGATAAATGTAGTTGTTTCACATTGTTTCAGTCTGTTACTGTGACCAGATGAAGATCAGATCACATTTTATGGTAAATAAATACAGAAAACCAGTTCAGTCTGGTGGTTCAGGCAAAGTAAATACATTTTACAAGGTTGAGATCAAAATAGTTTCTTTTTCAGGTCATTGTTTAGTAAAGTCTACTGTGAAAACAGGAACATTATGTATAATTTTATCTAAATACTTTGACTTTACTCTTTCTATCTGCAATAATATATGATTTCATTCTCACTACGTGTAAATGCTTTCTGTGTATTTTATAGCACTGTCTAATATGTAATAAACATATATCAGTTTTGAGTTTTGGAATGTTTCAGCATTGAGACCTGATGGATCATTTAAAATAAAAAAGGAAAGTTTTTGTGATTTAGTATTTCTAATTACGTTCTAAAAGTTTTTTTCTAAAACTTAAACCTGCTGCTGATGTGAAACTTTCACCCAGATGTTAAAAACAACCCTAGAAATTCAAACATGCAAAGAAATCAAACTGCAGATGTGAAGAAATGAAGAATTTATGTAAAAATGTGAGAATCATGACAAAAACAGCTGGATCCAAAATAACTGCAGCTGGTTTAAAACAGTGAGTAAAGTTCTACATCTTTGGAATACGCAAGAAAAGTAACATTTATTAACACTTTCATCTGGATCCAAGTCCAGGTAGAGGGCTAGTCTGGATCCTGGACCTCAATCCAGACCAGTCCCTCCTCTTCAAATGTGACAGGACTCACACCTTCTAGAAAGGTCCTCTTTTGTCTCATCAGGTCCAGAAGTCTTGAGCATCATCCAGATGTGGTTCTGATCTTGAACCATGGCTACTGAGGCCTGCAGTTCTTTAGATGTTGTTCTGTTCTTCTGGACCTCCTGGAGGTTCCTACAGCGGCATTGGTAGACCAGCTGCTCCTGGAAAGTTCTTCTCTGCAGTTCTCTGGAGTCCCAGATCCTTAGAACCAGTTTTGTGAGCATTTTCAGACTTCGTTTTTCATCGGTTGTTGGGTTTCTGTAGATCGGTTCTGATGGTTCTGAGGGTTTTCTGGACCCAGCAGGTTCTGCAACAACAACCAACCAACCTCTGAGTCTCCAGAGACATCTGCTTGGATCAGTGAGAAGAAAAGAAAAAAGGAGAGAATAAAAGAAAAGAAAGGAGTTACTTCCTTGTGTCCTGTAGGCGACGACGCAATGTTTTCTTGGGTGAGCGAAGCAAACCTCCACAAACTGCTGAACGGATTAAATCCATTTTTAATGAGAAGACGATTAAAATGCGTTATTTTATTGTTTCCAGTTTTACAGCGTTTCCAGTACATTTGGCATTATAATAATTGGCCCCAGAAGACGCCGGTGCAAATTAGGCCTGTTTCGCCTGAAGCGATGGAAACATGAACCCCGCAGGAGGCGGCAGACAAAGGGTCGACTTCTCTACCTGAGGAAAAGAAAAAAAGTAACGGCATCAATAATCTGCACAAGTCGGACGAGTCTCTCAAGGTCCTAGAGCCCTTCAGTGGATTATTTATGCCGTACATTGCCAGAGGATTCATAATTGACCTGTGCACTTTGTTAAAAAAAGAGAGAAAAAAAAAACTTGATGAGATGAAAGAAAGTGATGTTTTGTAATTCAACTTTTGCGTCCCTCCATCCCTGGTCCAGTAGTATTGGATTGCAGATGATGAATTATTCAGCACGCAGGAGGCAGGCGGCAGGCGGCTGTAGCTGGAAGATGTTACAGGAATCAAGGTTACCAAGGTTACCAGACCATCAGATATCCAATGAGCTGCTCTGAAAGGAAACACAATCAACAAATAAAAGTCACCTCAAAAATAAACAGAACAAACTCTCAAACAGCGTTCTGTTTTTTCTCTCTGCAGCACGCTGGCCTTTGATAGGAGGCTTCTCCTGAGTGTTTATGGATGTGGACGGCTGTTATCCAGCGCTGCTGAAGGCTGCATTTGCATTCCAGTGCCTCTTGACTTCAAGTTCTGAGCTGTAATTAACAATGTTTTTGTCAAATGCTAATCAGACTGTCAAGTGTCGATGCCTACAAGTACATAATTACATCTGTTCGAAAGTGGGATGTGTTTGGAGGAGTTATCATCAACCCTCATGGACACTTTAAACCAGCTTTAAACCTGCTTTAAACCTGCTTTATACCAGCTTTAACACAGCTTTAAACCAACTTTAAACCAACTTTAAACCAGCTTTAAACCAGCTTTAAACCTGCTTTATTCCAGCTTTAAACCAACTTTATACCAGCTTTAAACCAGCTTTATACCAGCTTTAAACCAGCTTTATACCAGCTTTAAACCAACTTTATACCAGCTTTAAACCAACTTTATACCAGCTTTAAAGCAGCTTTAAACCTGCTTTGAACTTGCTTTACACCAGCTTTAACACGGCTTTAAACCAACTTTATTCCAGCTTTAAACCAGCTTTATATCAGCTTTAAACCTGCTTTAAACCTGCTTTATAACAGCTTTAAACCTGCTTTATACCAGCTTTAAACCTGCTTTAAACCAACTTTAGACCAGCTTTATACCAACTTTAAACCAGATTAAACCCAGCTTTATACCAGCTTTAACACAGATTTAAACCAACTTCATCCCAGCTTTAAACCAGCTTTATATCAGCTTTAAACCTGCTTTAAACCAGCTTTAAACCAGCTTTATAACAGCTTTAACCCAGCTTTAGGCGAGCTTTAAACCAACTTCGAACCAACTCAATAAAGTTCATTTTGTCTTAGTTTATAGTTTGAAGTTTACTTCATCACTCTGATGAAGGTGGAAGATTCCACCGAAACATGTCAGGTAAATAATACCCAAAAAGAAGTATTGTCTGAGATAAAAGAACCAGTAAGCTCAACTTTGAACCAGTTTTAAACCAGATTAAGACCAGCTTTAACCCAGTTTTAACCCAACTTTATACCAGATTAAACCAGCTTTAAGCCAGATTTTTCACCAGTTTTCACCAGCTGAATTTTAGAATAAGAAGTGAGAGAATTAGTTTTCTATTCTTTATTTTCTACTCAACCAGCTTTGTGATCAGATTTCTCGCTATCTCCTGGACTCAGGAGCACTGAATCTTTTTTTCAAATCTCAAATTTGACATCATAAAATTGGATACAACTTTTAAAAAATAATGTATTCAAAAAAACGTTTCATAAAAAAAAAAAGTGAAATGGAAAATTTTACAGTATCCATAAAAGTGATTTTTTTTTCATTATACTTGAAATTTAATGAAAAAAGTGACGTTTTCAAGACACATTTGATGACTTTTTGTTTTTAACAACTGAGACTTCAGTCTTATTCATAGAGCATCCATTTACAACAAAGCTGTCTCTAGTTTTTCTCAGAAACCCAGATCATGACCCCTGAGCACATGGCAAAGCCTAACAGTGGCAAGAAAAAAACTCCCTCTTGGGAACAAACCTGGACCAGGACCTGGATCAGTTCTAGGGGGGACCCTCCTGTTGGTAGCCAGTTGGGTAAAGGAAGACATGAGAAGGGAGACAGGACAGAGAGGATGAAGGACAGAGAGAGGAGAGGGACAAAAATATATAGATGTGTGCTGGTCGGAGGGTTGGACTGCAGGTCAGCCACTTCAGTGGTCATCCCACAGTGACACCTAGTGGACAGGTGCAGGTAAACACCAGGATGATCAGAAGATGGAAGGTATAAGATATAATACAATCACAAAGTGGTACATTTTTTTGTTAGAAAATATCAAGTTGTAAAACACTTGTAAAATTTCAAATTGTGTATAATTTTAACTTTTTGTCCTTACATCACAAATTTTTGTTGTAAAAAGGTTAATTTTTTAAAATTTTGTAAATCGTTGCTTCAATATTTCTACATAATGTTCTTTCTTCATGATATAATTTTTTTACTGAATAATTCATGGACTTGCTCTGCCCCCCCCCCCACCCCCCCCACGCCCCCAGAGGAGCCCAGAAACAATTACTCAATTATTCAGCTCTTCAGCATCAATGTCAGTTTCAGCTGATCAGACCAATGAGGTTCATCTCTTCATACAGTAGTTTAAAAATATCAAATCAAATTGTGTTTAACAACAGATGGCTGCACAAAGGTGCTCCTACCTGCTGATTGTCAGATATAACTGGCCTATTGAAGCTGATTATTAAATCAGATGGCCGATTGATCGCCTACCTGCACTTCAGACTTCCTTGACCTTTATTCAGGGGCTGATGTTTGGAGAATGAAAACCCAGAATCTGTAAATGAGGGTTCAATCATCTTCCTACTAGATCTCAGCTATGTCCCGCCTCCTCTGCTGTTGACTGACATGGTGCTGATTTGACCCTTTGCGAAGTAAAGCAAAAGAGAAACTGAGAAAGACAATTTCAAAACAATCAAAACACGATTTTTAGAACTGAGAAAGATAACTCTCAGTTACAGATTTTAGATTCTTTTATTCCCAGATTTACATCAGGCTCTGGATTGCCTCAGCATCTCCGTCTCCAATCCGTCCACATTACATGGCTGCTCGTAGAGCTAAAAAGAGCTGTAATTACCAGCAGAAACCATTTAAGCTGCACAACATCCAGACTGGTGCAGAAAAATGTTTCAAATATCGTCCTTTTAACAGAGGGGGAAAAAAGAGGCAGAGTGGAGAATATTTAGGTGGTGTAAAGGAAGACATAACGTGAGCAGAGCTGCTGCCACTAGCGACCTTGGAGGACATTTAACTTCAGCAGAACGGTAAACTCATTAAAGCAAAGTGGCCATTTAGGCTTGTGAAAAAAATCATCACAAGGACACAAACTGAGTGACACTCAAATGCTGGAAAACCATCAAAGCAGCCATTTCTTTTTTTTTCTTTTTTAAATGCAGCAGTTTTCAAGCATCCAGATGAAGTGTGATGAATACATTTATTGAAAGTGTTTTTTAGGTCTGCTCCTCACTGAAGGTCGGGTTCACTTGTTCTCTAAAAAGCTGCTGCTCAAGTGAAAAGAAAAAAAAGGTCCTCACTGATACAAACCAAACCAGAATGTCAACTTCCATGTGTTAATATGAGACATGTGGACATTTAGACATGAAAGACCATTTTCCTACTCAGACATCTGATTGGTGGACTTCATCTTCCTTTTCTTCATGAACTAAACAAGTTTATTACGACTGGGCTCCTATTTTTATTTTGGTCCCTAGCTAGCATTCTTGCTCCTAATCCAGATCCACTCACCACATCTGGCTGCCTCATCCTCATCTGACTTGTCTTTCCCCGTCTTCCTCCGCCCACATATTCCATTTCCACCAATAATGAGACTGTTGATCTATGAACAT
Source organism: Arrhamphus sclerolepis (assembly GCA_037176975.1). Classification (NCBI taxonomy): domain Eukaryota; kingdom Metazoa; phylum Chordata; class Actinopteri; order Beloniformes; family Hemiramphidae; genus Arrhamphus; species Arrhamphus sclerolepis. The sequence goes on from JBAMYA010042623.1 coordinate 13,112, forward strand.
CATTCCAATAGAAGACTTCTCTTCAGAAACATTAAAGTTCCTAATCTAAGAAAAACAGAGCACTAAAACTGACTCCAATAATTCAGTAGCAGCTCAGAATATCAGTCAGGGAAGTGGAAACCAAGTTCCGGTCCAGGTCCAGGTCCAGGTAAAGAAAATGCTGCTAAGTCCCTGATGAGGTTCAAGCGCTGATCCTGAAGGTTCTGGTGTCACATGTACTTGACTGATGGCTGCCGTCCATCACAACAGGAGGAAAACGTCAAAATAAAGGTGTCGTTATCTTCTCTGACTTCATCACTCTGTAGACACGTTGTCATGGAGATGCAGACCTTTCAGACTTTTCTAGTGGTTGGTGAATGTTGCAATGCAGTTCACCTCCAGGGCATTAGGTGGCGTAACGTTTTTACTATCCGATCCATGACGTCTTTGGTTGACGACCATAAACATTTTGGGATAAATAAACAATAAACAGACTGGGGTAAATAAATGCTCATTGATTGTTTATTTATCTCAGCCTGGCGCACACAGACCAGGGGCCTGTGCTATGAAGCGGGGTTAACTTACTCAGATGTAACCCAGAGTTAACCTGCAAAACCGGGGTTGACAAAACCAGGCTTACTCGGTACTACGAAGGTGGTTATGAAGTTGATTTGTTGAACCTCCGTTAACCTACTCAGAGTTTTTGCATGTTCACATAAAAGTGCACGTTGCCGCACACGTTATCGTTTTTGATGATAGCGCGATCACCTTATTTTATCGAAGAAGCTGCATTATCATAATGCAGAGCTTTGAGGAATTGAAATTAATTTTATGGAGGGAAATCAAACACATCAGCCGCTAAAAAAGCAAAGCAGGTTTTTTGGCAACGAATTGCTAATCGGGTAAATGCGTAAGTAAGGGCTAGCCTACCTGTGGAATGTCTGGGGGGAATTTCCTACTTTCAATTAATAATGTGTAGATGCAACATAATTCAGTGGAGGGTGGACCTGAGGTGACTATATTCTGAAAACCATTCATCCATTCATCCATCATCTATACCCGCTATTTCCTGTTCAGGGTCACGGGGGTCTGCTGGAGCCTATCCCAGCTCACTTCGGGC
>JBAMYA010042624.1:0-14207 GCA_037176975.1 Arrhamphus sclerolepis
TGATGTTATAGTTATTAGTTATATGATGTTATAGTTATTAGTTATATGATGTTATAGTTATTAGTTATATGATGTTATAGTTATTAGTTATATGATGTTAGTTATTAGTTATATGATGTTATAGTTATTAGTTATATGATGTTAGTTATTAGTTATATGATGTTATAGTGATTAGTTATATGATGTTATAGTTATTAGATATATGATGTTAGTTATTAGTTATATGATGTTATAGTGATTAGTTATATGATGTTATAGTTATTAGAACTAATAACTATAACATCATATATCTTTATATGATGTTATAGTTATTAGTTATATGATGTTATAATTATTAGTTATGGATGTGTACGAATACCAGGTGGACTTTAACATGACCAAGGAAAACTCTTCACTCTAGCATAGCAGACTTGCATCATCAAGGTTGTATTTGCTAACACACAGATACACATACACACAAACCTTACACACACTGAGTGAGCTGATTTAAAAAAAAAAACTTAGTCACGCAACCTCAGCTCAACACACATGACTGTAATGAGCAGCATGAGACTGAACCTGTAGTGTGTGTGTGTGTGTGTGTGAAGCAGCTCAGGTCATGCATTGGTTCAGTCACATGCAGCCTTTTAGCTGACTGTTCAATGCTGCCATTGTTTCTTTCTATGTAACACATATTCTTCTGTGTGTCACACTGAGACTGCATGACTTTCCTTTAGGTGGCGCTCTGTCACAGGTCCAAATCAGAAAATATTTCACTGCGGGGTCTAGGAATTATGTAAATGTCAGAAACACAAACTGGAAAGTGATGGTTTAGTATCCAGGGCAACAGGCTGCTTCTGCTTGAGGATCTCGGTGATAAAGATGATGAACCTGACTGTCTTTTTGGTCCATCAGACGACGTTTCCAATTCGAGTTTTCAAGCTGATGGGGGTGGAGACTCTTATCGTGACCAACGCTGCCGGCTCATTGGCTGACGGCCTCAAGCCCGGTGACATCATGCTGATCAAAGACCACATCAACTTCCCTGGACTGGTCGGTCTGAATCCGCTATGTGGCCCCAACGATGACAAGTAACAGCGATAGTACCTGAACTGTGATGCAGTCACGCGTTGTTGCTGCTTCTTCATCATCCTCTTATTAACGTTCTTTTTTTGTTTTTCGCAGGTTCGGGCCTCGCTTCCCCGCCATGTCAGGCTGCTATGACAAAGGGTTGCGTTGCCTAGCAACGGAGATTGCCAAGCAGCTGGACATCGCTGGCCTTGTGCAGGAGGGTGTGTACGCCATGGTGGGCGGTCCCACCTTTGAAACCATCGCCGAGGCCAGACTCTTGCATCGACTGGGGGTGGATGCAGTTGGTACGAGACAACAGAGTTTCATCACAGCCACCGTTTTGTTAGCGTTAGCAGAAATGGAGTTAAAAATCCTACTTACTCTGAGGGGGCTCAAAATCATCTGGAGATACGAGCGAGATCAACACATTTTGTTTTGAGATAAAAGTATCAAAAAAACAGGAACTTTCCAGTGTCACAGGCTTTGTGACCTTTTTCATAAATTTCTGAATCACTGTGAAAGTTTTCATGTATATAGTTTAGTTAGAACCAGTTAACTTGTCCCCTGTTGGCTCTTTTTTCTGTTTTAAATGTATTATTTACACATAACATTTCTACTTTGGAGGTCAGATCGGTGTGCCAAGTTTGAACTTTAGTACTGTAGTTCATGCTCGGTAATTTCCACGTCCTTCAGAGGGTAGGAGGGTGTGGTTCGGTCTTTCTGAGCGGATCGATCCATATATCGATGGTACCAACACCCTTTCAACAAACTCAACGATAACCAGACAGCTGATTTATAGAAGTGAAAGTGAAATTAATGTTGTTTTTCAAACATCGTAGATATAATTTTAGCAGACTGATTAAACCTTTATCATATATCCAGCCAGTTTTTACTGGAACTAAAAAAATATATAGCTATCTGAAGATATGCCTCAAACCTGAAATATGAATATTGCTGAATGTAATAACCCTTTTGTGTTAACTGTCAAAGTAATTAGTATTTCTATTTAGGCTATATACAGTTATACACTGAACTATCTTAATTATTAAGAGCCATAAATAGAACAAGGGACATCAGAAACACGATTTTGCAAAGATCTACAACTTCTCACTGTGGTTTAACAGAAGATATAAGAACTTAGTAAAGACGCTTAATCATTGCTAAAGTATCAGTATCGGCGATATCGGCCCTGTACTGACTTGATATTGGCTCTATACCAGAATTTGCAGTATCGCCCACTCGTACTTTTCCACTTCTGGAACAGCAGCACACTGGACGACATCAGCTAGTGACCCCAAACCTATCCATAAGTGTTTTTAAAAACAGGTTTGATTTTGATAGATCAACAACAAATCTGACGTTTGAGGGATTTCAGTCTCACACAAAAAATTCTTAAAACTGTATTCCATAAAAGAGCAGCAGAACTGGACTTGCTTTCAGCTCCTCTGCCATTACTTCCATTTGTTGATGCAAAAATCTTTCTGGGATACCATCTCAGGTCTCCACTGGAGACACGTCCTGCAGTAGAAACCTTTAATGGTGCTGCGATATGCAGGTCTCATGCATTCTAGGCGGTTAGCAGTTTCACCACCTCGGGGCGGTCTCAGCAGGTGGCTCACAATCTAAACCACCGTGGAAAGGTCATCAGTTAGCTCATCTGAATACAACCTCCTCCTGCAGGAAGCTGATCAGACAAATGTACTATTATTTATTATTTAAGGATATGATTATAAGCAGTGAGTGGCGCCCGGTCCCTACGGTCCTGATGTACCACGAGGGATGATAAAATTACGTTCAGACTTGATGTAAATGTCCGTAAATGAGGAATAAAAGCCAGCGTGACACCAGCAGCACTGTTAGCAGCGCTGTCGTAGCCTGTCTGAGTAACGCGGCGTTTTGTTTTGTTTTTCAGGGATGAGTACGGCCCCGGAGGTTGTCGTGGCAACTCACTGTGGTCTGAGAGTGTTTGGGCTCTCTCTGATAACCAATAAGGTAACACCCAGCAGACGCACTGATCAATACATCAAATGTGTGGATTAGGTTGGACTGATTGTTTAATCCTCCAGATTATTTAGCAGATCAAGTCAGCTGCTGATTAATTGACAGTTGAACTGGTTTATATCAGGTGACGAGGACGTGAGAATTGACTGAGCCACTAGTTTATTGATCGGTTGACTGATTGATCTTCAGGTGGTGAAGAGCTACGAGGACTCTGAGAGCGTGAACCACGAGGGCGTCTTGGAGGTCGGACGGCTGCGCTCTCAAACTGTCCAGCAGCTGGTGACTGAGCTGATCAGCAGGATGGAAATCAATAACAACGAAAACACAAATAATGCTGCCTGAACACACACAGAAATCCTCTTATCTCATGTACATAGCTGATTGTTGGAGTCATATCATCATTTTTACTGTTAATATTGTTTCATTTAATATTCTTCATGTCATTGTTTTGTTTTGTTTTTAAAGTCTTTGCTATAATGGAAACTTTATTTATATCAACATGGTGCCTGCTTATTGTCCATCAGGGTAAACTGGAATGTACGTCTTCATTTCAGATATTTGATGTTTAACTTAAACATTTGTACAACGATGACAGTTGTATTTGGTGGTGCTTTATTACCAAAAAACAAACAAAAAAAAAACAAGAAACAAAAAAAACAAACAAACTATGGAATACTGTTGGCCATTGGTCCTGTTAAACGACTGAATCTCATTTCCGTCTGATTAAAACGTTCTGCCACACCTGTTGCTTCCTGTTCATTGCATATATGTCAGTCTGAGGCGTCCTTGTGTCCATCATCAGTTCACATCAGAGGAGCCTTCACTTTAAACCATTTATCGATTTATCGATTGATAATGACCTACTGGAGAACTGAAAGTACTGGAAAAGCTGTGTAGCCATAGATAAACTATTTATCAGTGAGGCTTAGAAAGGATGGAGCATGAAGACTGGCCTCTGGAGGTCTTATGGTCTGATGAGTCCACATTTGTCAGGGCAGGGAGTGCAGAGGAAGGAGTCCTGTGGTACCAGTATTACCAGTATTAAGATCTGGGGTTGCTTCAGTGGATCTGATCTGGCTTCAGCTACGATAAACCTCATGTTTGGATGTGCAGGAGGACGTTCAACTCTTCCATCATCACCTCAAACTCTTGGGGATCAACGAATGCAATTCTGGATGGACAAACAACTGTTCATACGTTGCAGAAGCTTATGAAAAATACAACATCATGTCAAATGCAGGTCATAATCAAAGTTTACGTGGCATTTTCTTTTGGCAAATCAGTGTGACATAAAAGCACAGCAAGTGACGCTCAACTGAGGAGCTAACCGAGGAAAATCAAAAACTACAGAGAAAACAGACTGATTTCCTGGAAAGAAAACAAACAAGAAAACCCCAGAATGGTATGGATTTATTTATTTATATATTCATTTGAGGAAATCTTTTGTTGGTTTCTGTTCGCATTTTTATTTATTTAAAAAAAGAAGAAAAAAAATGGTGTTTTTCCTCATGCACTTATTACGACCAACCTGTCTGTCTACAAGGGTTCTAACTTGTCACAGTTAAACCAGACTCAAGAGTGAAAATAAAGTGAGATTAAAAAGAAACAACACTTATCTTTTCTGCATTTACTGTTTTGGGGGCACGTTCAAGCACTATCAAAATCCTGTCTGTGAGAAAAGCTGCAGAAACAATAGACGCGACTGTTTAAGCGACAGAACTGCTGCTGCTTGTGAAGAGGTTTCTGTGGTTTCAGACAGTTCAGGAACCAAAACCAGATCCAGAAGCAGCCAAAATACACAACATCAGTGGCAGAAACAAGCTGCGACCTCCGCTTCTTCTCAGAGCTGAAATTCTCACACTGAACCTGCAGGCAAACAAGCAACATCATGCAAATAATGAGATTCACCACAAAGCAGCTTTGTTTCCCTCCATCTCACTGATTTTAAACAAAATATAAGTAATTTTCAGCAACCTTCCACCAGTACACAAAAACCACAGAACAGTTAGCCTATGTGTCAGGCTTTTGTTGTTGTTGTTAACATATTTTGATTTTGTTCAAATGTTTAAATGATGACAGGATCAGCTGGTTGTAGTTTATTTAAATTTAATCAGATGTTTTCTTTCAAACTTCTGAGGCTTTTATGATTTGGTGCATTTTTGAACTGATGAGTGATTAAGCTACAGGAAGCTGGATCAAGAGGACAAGGTAAGTAGCTATATTGTAAAAATAATGTTTTAAGGAATTCAACTTAAAAAAAAATAAAAAAAATAGATATCCTTCTTTTATTTTTTTGACCATTGTGACGATGTCCGAGCAGATGTCTTCTGACCTCCTCCTCATCTCAGTTCTGGTTCTGCTGGTCAATCTGGTGGTTCTGTTGCTTCTCTGCTGCGTTTTCAGGCACATCAGAAACAGGTAAACCCTTTAATGAACATTTACTAACTTTTAAACACAGTTTAACATACAATTTTAATTTACCGTGTGGAGTATTTTAGCTCAACCCACATCGTGCCAGTAAGGCATGATCCTAACAAACCTGGCAACATGTAAAACGGAAACATGTTCTATTAGAAACATAATCAGAGCTGAACGCAGCTAAAAAGGAAAGAAGTTAACTTTTTATAACAGCTAAAAGGTGCAGCCTTGTATCTGTGGACAGTTTTAATGCTCGTCGGCCGGTTCCGATTCTGCAGAAACCTCACGGAGCTGCAGGTCTCAGCAAAGAACCCAACACTGCGGCTGACCATCAGGACGAAGCCGGAACACGCCCAGGAACTTCTGGACCATCTTCTTGACCGACTGTTTCTCCAGCTGGAACCTAAACTAGAACCTGTAGAAGAACCTGGAGAAGAACCTGGAGCAGAAGGTGCATTGGATCAGACATTTCTCTGTACAGATGTAACCAGATGTTTTAGCGCCGTAAGTAGTTTTATTATGACCTGACGAATTTGTGGTATTAAGGGAAAGACTTTAAGTCCCAGAAGAACAAAGATCCAGGTGAATTACAAAACATTCGGAGCTTAATGAAATGAAGACAATAGTGATTAAGTCAGAAACAAAGTTCCTCCAAAACAGGAGAGAAAACAGAACGATAGAACAGTTTTACTTTCTATACCTGATTAAAGTTTTTTTGTTTGTTTCTTTTTACTGCAAACATTTGCAGTTCTGGGTTTATTTAGCTATTTCATTTCAGGCGCATTCTCTCTCATTTTTTGAATTATATATATATATTTTTAATTGTATTTCTGTTCTTTTACCTCCTACCAGCTGCTATCCCGCCCCCCACCAACGAGGATGACGCTGACAACCTTCCTCTTGGCAGCAGAGCAGAACAGAATATGAAGGACAACAAACATGAGCACACGTGACAACGTAAATAAATAAATTACCCACACTTCCTGTTTTTGTTTTTTGTTTTGTTTTTTCTCTCCACTACAAACACACTGTCGCATTAAGTCTTGGACGGACGGATGGATCCGTCAGCTTTGAAGCTCAGTCTGTTTATCAAAACGTACTGCAGCAGGTGATGTCACCATGTCACCACACGGGGGCAGCAGCAGCCTGACAAAAGACTGCTGCTGCGAGCACAGCTGCACTTTGCACAATCTTTGCATGGATGTTTATGTTGTTGTTTTTATTAATTAGGAGAAAAACATATTTTTCAGGTCAGCAGAAAATAAAAAATGTATATAATTTTGGTAAAATGGGTATATTTTTGGTATCAGTTCTGATGTTAAAAACCTTAATGATCAAGTCTGATGAGATTCATTAAGGTTTTGTCTGCCTGCTTTTCTACAGGCGCCTGTTTGTTAATTGGCAACAACATTTTATAATAAATTCCCTGAGAGATACAGCTACAAAGAAACACTAGTTTGAAGACCTTTACATCCACAAACACCTCACAAGTTTTATTCACCACAAGACATATGTGATGGACAGCCAAAAAAAAAAAATTTAAAAATTTAAAAAAAGAATCAGTTCTGACATCAGAAAGTGGAATAACTGAGGAGAGCAGCTGGTTTATGTCACGAAGTCACGATTTAGTAAGATTTTACAACAAAAAGTTGCACATTTTCGTAAAAACTCTTTTTAAATGTAAAACATCAAACAGTTTTAATAAAATTAATAAATTATGATTTAGAACAAAAACTTAGCATTTGCAGTTTTATGACTGTTTTAATTTCATGTCAAAATGTTGCAAAGTTGATTTTTTTTTTTTAAGTTAAAAAGTCCAAATTTATGTGACATTTATGATTTGTACAGTAAAAAGTCTCGATTGTTAAAAAAAAGTCTTAATCCTGCAAAATTTTCAATTTTCAACAGAATGTTCTTTTTTGCAAAAGAAAAATGTCAACATTGTTGTTTTAATTTTTCTTATTTTTCCACAAGAAAATGTGATTTCAGTACAAAGATTTCAATTTAAAGCCATAAATTTTGTTATGTTTAAAACTCTGACAGAAAATTCACTTTTTTAATGAAAAAAGAAGTGACATTGTAAAATTAATTAGCTCATTCCTTTATTAAACTGAATAAGTGTGTAAAAACAGTTTTTCAATTCCAGTTAAAATTTATCAAACTAAAAAGGCAACTTAAATTTTTATTTATATAAATATTCATTCAAATCAGTGTTTATTGTCATTGCACAAGTACAAGTAACTTGATAAGCATCCTTAAATAATAAATAAGAAAAAAATTCTTTTTATTTTGGTTTAGAATTTTCATTTTTATTGCTTCCGACTGACTAATGTTAGAAAACATGACCTTATTACCCGTAAATACGAAACTAAAGCCAGGCACAAAAAGTAAGGACATTTGTGTTGGATTATTTCGTTGTTGTAACAGTGCTTGCTGGGAAGCCGGTTTATTTCCCGTTTAAATGGTGTCAGGAGCACGAAGCAGAGCTGAGGATCTTCGCTGCCAATATCAAACAGCTTTTTTTACTTTGTTGACTCTAGTTTGGTGTCATTTGGTGAACTAGATGATCGAAGTGAAGAAAAAAGACAACTGATCAATTTAATATTTAACAAACAGCTACAACAATCTGGCTCCTCCTCCTCATGCTGGTCACCAGTTTGGTCCACTGACTGTAAACTATGGATTATCTATTTGGTCACATGACCCACAGATTTGTAGCCATGGAGAGACTTTGAAGCCCCAAACAGCAGGGCGCCATGTTGCAAAGAGGCGGGACAAAGCTGTCAAAGCCAACGGCAGAGCCAATGGCTAGCTGTCAGTCAAGCACGTCAAATGACAGCCTGGCGTCTGATTGGTCAGCTTCATTGCTTAATATGAATCTATCTGATGTGGTACAAAAAACAAAATCCCCCCTGGACAGTTGTCATGGATGTGAAATCTAACTACAGAGGCCAAAACAAGGAGGGGGGGGGCTGTTGTGGAGCCAGCACCTAGTGGTCATCTCAGGAACTGCAACAAAACACACTTCCTGGATGAACTTGCACACTGCTGTGGGACGACATCCCGTTCTTCAAGCAGCATTTGTTGCCAGTCAGCCAGCATGGTTGTGTTGGTCAGGACTACTGGAGGTGGTCTCTGATGAACCCGCTCCCTGGGGGACAGCGTTGTCGCCCTGGAGAGCAGAGCTTGGTCCCAGACTGTGGAGATATCGGATGCCAACTGGTTGGAGAAATTCATCTCAGTCTTCCCTCCTCGTTGAGATTACCTCCAATGTTGACAAGCCTTGTGTTTTTTTCCAGTGAAGGAGAAGCCGCCCCACCGTCCCCCCACCATCACACTGCCTCCACCAAAAGCCAATTATCGTCAACAGAATCTGAACTCATCGCTGAACATCACGCTCCTCCACATGTTCAGGTTCCAGTGCAGGTGCTGCAGACACCTTATGGCAACGAGCATTCAGGGCGTTCCCATGAGACTGTAGATTGGCGGTGCAGTCACTGTCCTTGCAGAGATCCATCCAGCATGTCGTGACAGAAACATGAAACGGTTCCTCAGAGCTGACCTGATGGGGAAGCGGTCCTGGGTGCCACCTTCTGGAGATCTATGACACCCCCCTGTTGTTTGGATCTTGGCATTCGGCTTGCAGATGGTACGAGGACTCAGTCCAAAGATTGCTACCACTTGGTTTTGGGGGCCACCATCTTGAAGTTTCCTTGGGCCCCCTGCTGCTCGTCCTACAAATGCACGTGAAAGCTTTCAGAAGGGGAATAAACTGGCCCTCCAAGGGTATGAGATTCACCGGCAAGAGGCAAAGTGACACAGAAATAACCTCAAATGTCTTTACTTTTTGTGCTTCGTGTATTAATAAGAAAAGTGGTGCTTCTTTCATTGTTAACTTATAAACATTTTATGTATCTGTCAGCTCTGATATTCAGGAATGGAGGAATTCCCTGAAGAGGAAAAAGAGACAGAAAAATATGTGCTGTGACATTTTGTAATTTTGAATGAGATAGTTGTTTTTTTCTTTTTTTGGTGGTTATAAAGTGTACTCTTCCCTCTTTTGTTGAATATACAGAAAGAAAACATGTTTCCGAATCATTTTTGAAGGAGAATATCCAGAATGAGCTGTTTCATTAAATTAAACTGTGTCTTTTTGGTCAGGCAGGAAGTGACCAAAATGTTTCCTCTACTAGCTCACCCTCCACACACACACACACACACACACACACACACACACACACACACACACACACACACACACACACACACACACACACACTCCTCCTCAGATATCTGTTTCTCCTCTGCTGTCGCTCTGACACACACACACACACACACACACACACACACACACACACACACACACAGGGAGGTGGATGGCTGTGATTCCACTGCTGAATTTTTAACGCTGTTGTGGAACTTTTTTTCCAGGCGGGTTACTGTGGCACCGGGATACTGTTACACTGACAGCAGCAGCAGGACGGACTTCAGTTCCTCTCTGTTGTTTACAGACGCAGGACGGAAACAGGGCTGTGTGGCGCGTGTGGTAAGTCTATATGTTTATCTACTACACAGCATCAGATTTTCCACTTTTTTTTCTTTAAAAAAAAAGCATTTTTGCTTTAACTGCATATTTGAAATAGATTTTAAAAATCAAAACAAAACTTCTGATTACATTGTTTGGGATGACCAAAAGCCTCACACAAATCATGGTACTTTTTACTTTTATTACAAGAAGGTTTTCACACATGAAGTACTACTTTTCATAAGTGATGGTTGTTTTTTATCATGTAAACAGATTTATGGTTTTTGTTCTTGCAAGTGCGATAACACCAGTGCCTCATTTTGTAAATTGTTAGCATTTATTTCCCTTTAGATATTACGGATTTATACAGTTAATTATGTTTTTTGTTCCTTCTAAGCAGGAGTTATATATTATATTGTTTCCAGGATATGTTCCTACTGACGTCTCGGAGAATATCGGGGGTTTGTGGTTCTTCATGACGATGAATTTCAAAGATTTTGCAGGATTATGACCTCCTGTTTGTAACCAGTTCTCAGCTTGGTCTGACTGGTTCTCACCATCACTTACTGGCAGCTTGTCAGCTTTAAATGCTTGAATTATTAATTGTCGGTTAGGTTAGTTTGTGTGTATTTACAGTCTGATGCATATTGAAAGCACTTGTAGAGTCATTCAGTATATTGGCCTTGCCAAGATTCAGTTTGTACACTTTTTTACGCAACAATAATAATTATTATTGTTATTATTATCATTACTATAAATTATTATTAATAACATATCATTATTATTAATATTAATATTTTAACTTCAGCATTCTCTGATCCCTGAAAAGCAGTGTTTTTTTCATCAGAAACCCAGAAAGAAAGAGTCAAAGAGTCAAAGTTTGTGACTGGGAGAAATGACCCCTGAACTCCAAAGCTGAGGGTCAGAGTTTGTCCCTGACAGACACCGTTCCAACAGAAGGCTGTCCACGGCACCAGGACGCCCTTTAGGCTACCGGTCAACAATTATTCTGAACTACTGTCAGACTTTCAAAAGCGTATTTGGTTCACTTGAGCGCAGAGAGGAGCTGAGCTGTCGGCTGGTGGTAAATTGGAGCAGATGATGACAAACACCCAAACATGTAGTTATGGTTCACAAGGAGCGTTTGGCAGAGGAACTCAACCAGCATCACAACGCAGGGCTTTATTGGTGCCCTGGTGATGTAGTGCTTCACCAACACTCTGTACGGTGAGCGTGGAGCGCTGGTGATCTCAGCTGGGAATGTTGCCAGGCAACTACTTCAAGGATCTCCTCAATCTTACCAGCTTGTCTTCCAAAGAGGAAGCTTAATCTGTGGCCCATTACTGGGGTTGATGTTGTAGGACTCCAGGCGTAGATCAGGTCCGCCCTAAGTTCCTTAAAGCTCAGTAGCATCGTCTTGGTTGACGTGCTTCTGCAACAATCATGCAGACATTGGGAGCGGTGCTCCTGGACTGGTAGACTGGGGTGGTGGTTCCTCTTTTTAGAAAAAAAGTAACGAGAGAATCACTCTCACCCACCTCCCTGGTAAGGTCCATGCAGGAGTCCGCTTGATAGCTGGACCTCAAATTCAGGTGGAACCATGTGGGTTTCATCCTGACTGAGGTACACTGAACCAGACCTACAATCTTGCCTAGTAGATCCTAGTAGAGGCAGGAGTTTTGGTGGCCTCAGGATTACATCTCGGCCTTTTGCTGATTATGTTGACCTGTTGGTTTCAGTAAACTACCATCTTTAGCTGCAGTCTGGAACTGTTCACAGCTGAGTGTGAATCAGCACCTCCAAATCTGAGACCATGGATCTCCGGCAGAAAAGGAACATCATCTGTGGGTTTTTGAACGAGGTGTTGCCTCAAGTGGAGTTTAAGTATCTCAGGATGTTTTTTTCACAAGCGAGAGAAGAATGGAGCAGCAGATGGACAGGGAGATCCGTGCGGTACCTGCAGCAATGCAGGTTCTGTACTGGTATGTTGAGATGAAGATCCACCATTCAAGAGGAGCTCGGAGGAGAGTCAAGGTTCCTCAGCATCGAGAGCTGAGGAGGTTGCTCCTGGACACCTCCTGATGGTGGTGGGTGGATGACCCAGGATGGATTTTGGGAACAGATTAGTGTTACCCCAGACGGACTGGAGGAGGAGTTCAGTGAAGGAAGATCTGAGCCACACTGGCGCCCCTGAAAACCCAACTTAGATAAGCAGAAGTAAACACATTTTTCTTTGCTAAACGTTTGTCCATTTGATTAAAAAGCGAACGTGTTAATCACTTTTTGTTAAATGTGTTTAGTCTTTTGATTAAGGCTGTATAAATCACTATGACAAAGTATATCCACTACAAACTGATCACATGATTGTTTTTTTTATCACTTGGCATTTGTTAAACAGCTTTGAAGCAAAAACAGATGTGTTTTTGCATCATAACTGGACTGATTCCTGAAATTCTGATTCCATACGTTGGTCAAACCAGTTCATTTTGAGGATTCTGTCACTGAACACATGTAGAAAGTGAAGAACCTCATTATAACTGCTTTGGCCCTGGAGGTTAAGAGAGAAGAGCTGCAGAACAAGATGAACCCAATAAACTTCTTTTCCGCGGTTAAACCGAAGACAGCGTTACCTCCTCAGCTCTCTGTGCCAGAACCTCTCTGCACGCACATGTTGGAGGTCAGCAAACAAAGTCAAGCAGGAAATCAACAGAATGCAGCCAGTTACTGTTTTGGAAATTTATCTAACCTTTATTTAACAAGGAATTCTGCTGAACTTTACAGTCTCTTTTAACAACTGAGGCCCTTCCAAAACAGGCAGTTTTGGGAAGTCATAAAAATTACCACATGCACATGTAACTGAATAATTCTCAGCTGAACCTTCTGTAACCACTCCCAGCAGTGAGACCACAGCTTACTTTCTACACGTCTGCATCACTCCAGCAAAGACTGCGTGACTGGCTTCCTTTTTGAATGTCAATCAAGTCTTCTTTCTGAAAAGGCTTTAACTTGTAACCCTGGACCAGACTGCGTTCTGTAAAGGAATCTCTGTGTGCCCTCCTTCAGGCCCTCCCTGTCCTGATGCCGTCACCATAGCAAAATGACCCTGAACACCCAGAGAGAGAAGGAGCCCCTGCGGCGGCGAAGCAGCACGCCGATTCCTCCCTTCCACCAGCACGCGACCTGGACTCGGGACCTTCGACTCTCCGGCAGCGCTCAGCCCAACTCGGAGCATTCTAACTCTCTTCGCAGCCACCCTCCTCTCGGACAGTCGGCGTCCTACCACCCCGGAGACAAGTCCCTCCACTACCGTGCCGAGTGGAGCTCAGATTCGGATGACGATTCGCAGAGTGACTCGGATTGTGTTTACAGAGTGGTGTTGCTTGGAGATCACGGTGTCGGAAAGACCAGCCTCGCAGGAATCTTTGCTGGAATCACAGAGAAAGATGAACAACCTGGAGGTGAGGATGGTGAGGATGGTGAGGATGGTGTTGATGTGACGATCTTTCATGTGTTGCCTCTTATGTTCTCACCAACTGTTTTATTAATTGCCTTTTTCATTATAGCTGCTGTTCAGTTTATTGCACTCTGTAAATGTTCCTCTGAACTCTGCTTTCCATCAGTCCTGACACGGTCCAACTTTCCTAGCACTATCCAGATATAAGGCAGGACAGGAAATGATGCGAACATGCAATGGAAACAATGAATGTCTCAACTGCACAAGAGCTTCAACAAAAAATAATGTTTTCTGAAAGTTAAGTGGAGCTGCATTGAAAAAAAATACTGCATGAGCCCATCGAATCAGTCAAAGAGTATCTGGTCTGGCAAACCTTTGCCTATAAAACACAACATTTCTCCACAGGAAGCATCAGCTTTGTCTGTCTCATGCTGCTCATTACAGAACTTTGTGAGTTTGGACGTTGGTCGGTGTTTGCTGCGCCGAGAGTCAGGATATTATAGAGTTATGGATTAGTTGACAGGGTGAGATTTCTGAGCACTTAGTTGCTGCCTTTTCCTGCCAGAAAATCACATCAAATATGCTGAAAAGGAGTAACATCAACCCTTCTGTCCTCAAGATGAAATTGACAAGCAGTTATAACTTTTGGTGAACAAAGTATCAAGTTTATATTTAAGAATATAAACATATATATATATATATATATATATACATATATATATATATATATATATATCTAAATTAAAAACAAGATTCAGT
>JBAMYA010042625.1:0-14207 GCA_037176975.1 Arrhamphus sclerolepis
CCCCCCCCCCCCCCCCCCCCCCCCCCCCCCCCCCCCCCCCCCCCCCCCCCCCCCCCCCCCCCCCCCCCCCCAAAAATGGCACATTTACCAACTGAGTAAATACAGTCTCAGGTTAATAATGCTTTGCAGCATCATTTATTTCCTCATTTGTGAAAGCTTATTTTAGAGGTTGAGACTAAGTTGCTGCTGCACGTGAACTTGAATGCGACTGAACCTGAAGTGGACGTACTTCCAGTTTCCTGTGCTTGTTTTGGTCCCCTCTTAGGAGTTGGTACAGTCTACATGAACTTGTTTGTGGTAATAAATGGACTTTGTGTTCACCAAAAAATAAGAGGCATCTGTTAGCAGTGTTTTGAAGAGACCTGATATGGTGATTTTAATTTATTTATTTTTATTTCTTATTTCTCAAGTAGTCAGTTTTTGGAATTAAAGGAAAATATTTCAGAGCAGTTTGTATGAATTTAAACATGAAACTATTCTTCGTCCTTTGAAATAATTTTTCCATTGTCAATTTAAAAATGAATTGATCTCGTGGTCTTCCAGCTTTGTGACACTGAATCCCTGCTCATCTTTTTCCAGCTTTTCTTCAAACTCTTTGAGGTGGCTCGAAGTCGGGTCCCGCTGGCGAGCCTGATCCCGGCACCGCGGCCCCGGCTGACATCCAACAACAACGTCAAGAAGAAAAACTAGCAGCACGCCATCTTGGCTCTGTCGTATTTATTCCCCCTCACCTTCACCTTCTGCTCGGTTTTGAAACGAAAATTTAAGACACACAAAGGAGCTCTTGTTTTGACTGTAAATAAAGGTTCCTCACTGTGCCAGCTGTAGGTTTGAGGACTAGCTTTAGATCCAGATGAAGCGGTTCCATGTATTTTATCACTTGTCACTGGGGCAGGGTTCAAATATTTATTGGTGGGAGGGGCATTTAGTCTGTCACTGTCATCCCAGGTGGGATCACCTGTCGGGGGACGACTTCCACCTTGATTCTCATTTTTGTGAATGTATAAATGAAGAGCATGACCACTGACACTCTTCCCTCCGCTCATCCTCATCAAGTCTCTTTCAGTTGCTTGGCAGCATTATAAAGGAGTCGCAACCAAAGTTTACAGCTTTAATCGTATACGCTCTCAGGCTGAGTGGACTGCCGGACATGTGAGGTTTACACTTGTTATGGAAGATTAGTTTCAGAGGAAAGCAAACTTTTGTCCCTTTCTTCCCCTGACATTTCAAAAAAAGGGCTGCGTGTTTTTGTACAGACTGACTCTGAAGTTTTGCTGAAAAGAGCGTAGCTCGACTGTTCAGCAAAGCTTCAGCTTCAGATTCAAGCTTGTAGCCAAGAGTTTGAATCATATGCTGATAAACAAACGTCCCGCTATAAAAGCTGTCAAATTCTGAAAAGGAAATCCTCTGTATGCCTGCTGGGACTGCCATACAGTTGTCAAGTCATGGAGCCTTAAACATTGTTTTCCCTCATCGCTGTATAAATGGTTCAGAGTGACTGATCAGTTCTCAACTTCTCCCCCACCTTTCCCTCTCAGCGAGCGTGAGGAGGGATTATTATTATTTTATTATATTTTTTTCATATATAACCCTGCTATCTAGTAGCAGATCATGGCATGTGGTACATTCCATTCTATTCCATTTGCACCTGTGATGTCTCATATGTGTCTGCCCACGAAGGGAAATTTGTTCTCGGGACACAAGTAACATCTAAATCCAATATTTGCACACATTGTTTCTGAATTCTCGTGCCGCACTGTCCAAGTTGGAAGGTATTTGTCCCATGCAGGCATTTTATTATCTGAAAATCCAACCCACAGGCGGAAATGTGGACAGGAAAAGTGACTAAGAACTCTCTGTAACCTGGATCCTTCTCACTGGGCGTTGAGGTCATATATGGGCTACGCACTGTTAAATGGTATTCTCACCTCATGCCAGTTTCTTACTGATGCATTTACATGTCTTATTTAGATAAGTATACACAATTTAACATTTCAGTCTTTCAGCATGACTCTTACTACATGTGGAGACCAGGGTTTAAAAGTTGTTCCAACTGAAGGACACGATCAGCTGAGGATACACACACACACACACACACACACCTCTTTGAGCTCCTCATGAGCTCTAAAAAAGAGTTTCTGAATCTTTAGATGGCAGAGGAGGAACAATACGAGTCACAAGGAGAGCTGTAATTAAAAGCACTCGGTGCTGAATTTTAAAAGAAAATAAACTTCCATGAAGACAATATCTGTTGGAAGTATTCAGCTGATTGAACATACTATCATTCTGAGCTGCACTGTCTATCACTACTTAATTTTGAAACCTTTTTTTTTTTTTTCTACTTTTTAAAAGCTCACTTTTTTTTTCTTTTTTTTGACAAATGGACATATTTGCTGATATTCTGTGGATATGAGTATTGCGTGTCTTGAAAGCGGAGGTGGAATTAAGAGGGACAAGGATATATTAAAGTCCTTCTGCTTTGTCTGCTTCTGCTGTGATTCCAGCTTTGACGTGTTTTACAAAATGATCTTCAGAGGACTCCTGAACAGTCTTTGCCACTGAAGACAACTGTGTTGTTTTTGTTTTTTTTCCCTCCAGTCCAGTTCAGCTGAAGTGTATATACTTTTTGCTTCATAACTTTGAAAAGGTCCCCGTCTTTCATCCCTTGTCCTGCTTTTAAAGTTACCAGAAGCAGCTTGATAAAACACTAAGCCAACACCCGAGCTTCTTCTGGGATCAAAGGTCATCACAGCAACCTTCTACTAAATCTTTTTTCATCATCATTCCATCCACAGTCCACATCACCACTTTGTGCTCTTTGCTTTTGTACAGTGTTTTTTTTTTTTTTTTTTTTTTTTAAAGCAGCCTCTTCCACACATAGGGCATGTGTATGAAATCTATACATATATATAAATATTTAAAAGATTTTCTAGACCTTTTTGTAGCTGTAAGAACAACGGTTGGGTGGTAGACCGGATTCAGCTCACTGGATACGAAGGAATGCTCTTGTGATTTTTGTGGATATGTCTAATAAATTCCTTTTTTTACATATATATATTTGTAAATTTAATCTGACATGAGCACTGCTATTCCACTTCCTGCTGGCAAGAATGTTTATAATCTGGATATTTCCTTTTCTTTTTCTTTCCTGTTGCATTTTAAAGTTATTTTCATTAATTTATTTTTCAATACAATATTAAACCAAACTCAAACCACAGTGTTGTTTATGTTTTGTTTTTTTTTCTCCTTTTTTATTTTTTATGTGTGACTGTCCTTCCAGTCTGTCTGTCCTTATGCACGTTATCCTGGTAGAGTGATTGTCGGCACAACTATATAGCACTTTAATTTGGAGGGTAAATATATAAACTATTTAAATCATGACCTTCTCCATCTATAAGTCAGGAACCAGTTTCCAGATGGACTATATTATTATGCAGGCAAAAAGCAGCGCATTTAGAATATAATGGATTATTTGTGTGTTTTACTTTCACAAAGGGGTCAGGTTGAAAACTGAAACCCGGCATGATGCAGTAGAGAAGCGCGGCCACAAGATGGAAGCAAAATGCTGTCTGTTGGGAGGCAAATCCATTTTCATATTTTAAATCTGATGTATGACGTGATGAGTTTAAATACAAGTGGAAACACTGATTATAAAAGCAGCACTGGACACTGGAGCAGAGACGATGGGCCAAAAGCGTTCGATCCTTTTTGTGATGGAGAGACAAAAACATGCAAAGCTGTCAAAGTAATTTAAAGAGATATAACCTAGATTAACTGAAGACCCAAAAGAGTTGGGAAATCTCCCTGAAATATGTTAAAGCCAAAGCAAAGAGACAAATTTGATGAGTTTGAGGCTGGCTGGTGTCTCGCTCCGTCCTCCAGGGTCCTTTCCTGGCCTAAAGGCCAATATATCACAGATACCCTGAAAAGTTTCCTTTTTTTTTTCCTTCTTTCTTCAGTGAATAACTGGACAGTCACTACTATGGGCGTAGCAGAGTTGTTATAGTTCACTAAAACTGAAACTACCAATAAAAAATTAATTCTGTTAACTGATTTTTTTTTTTTCTTTCTAAAAAACCCAAATTAACAATGCGCAACTACCTGAAACTAAATAGAATTATGTGTTAAATTAATTTAGTTTTAGTTTTTCATTCCTCCTGGAAGTGAGCAGGTCAGGACATGATGTCATAACTCAATAACAAAATCCATAATTGAGGTCCAGCAGGGAATCGTCAAAGACACGCTGGATGTCTGGAAGTAAGGGAAGATACTTACCACAAAACTGCCACAGTAGTTTTAGATTTAGTCGGTGCTTCTGCCTCCCAGGATTTTGTCGAGTGCATTTTCAGTGTGTCCTGTCGTCATCTGGTCTGACAAATCGGGATACAGCTTCTCTGGAACACCTGAACCCTTTACCTTAAAATAAATAAGAAATGATCTGTAGAAAGAGTGGACCAGGTGATTTGGTGTGCTCCTGTTCACATGTGTTTGTTAAATCCACAATATAGACTCACATTGACCTCCCCTCGACTCCTATTTAATTTTGACTTTAAGATCTATACTTAAACATGGTACCTCTTCAAGCAAAACAAATGTTGAAAAAAATTAAACAGAAATGTTTCCTTGTTTTTTGATGATTTTTTTTTGTTTTTTAACTGCATTCTGACTAACTAGTGCCTTTTGACACTACACTTTTCTAATTTAAAAAGAAAAAAGGATTTCTTTTGTCCTTATGGCACTGTTAACTACTAACATTCTTTAATCCAAGATTTTTTTTAGTCCATATCTGTAAAACAACACCTCAAAAAATAATCATTTATCAAAACTTAAAGTAAAACTAAAACTACATACACATTTGTTACATTAACTAAAACTAAACTGAAATAAACAAACTGAAAAACAAAAAAAGTAAAGGAAGGAACTAGTAAGAAGTAAGTATATTCAAAACTAATATAACCCTGGGGTTTAGCCAAATGTAAGTAAAATGTTTTCCAAATGATTACTTTCTTGTATTTACATTCTTCTGGCACTCTGTAAAAGTTTAACAGAGTTGAGGGTAAATATTAATCTAGAAAAAAAAAGTGACTGATGTGGAGATTCAACGGCTGATTGACAGGACAGTCAACCTACTGGAGTAATGTGTGGATTTAAAAAAAAAACATCTGAGTATTTACTTTTGAGCTTAAGTGTAACCTAATACATGCATATCTTTAAATACATTTAATAAGTACACCAGAATGTTCAGCACAGATCTGTATGAATGCCTTTATCTGTAAACTGGACTTGTAAAAAGTTTCTCCACAGTGAAACCAGTTGTGTCCTGGTTTTCAGATCTGCCCTCTAAAACCACTGGCAACTCAAACTCCAAATAAATAAATGAGGAAGCATCTCTGAGCTGAAAAGCATGTGGAGCCTCCGTTTAGTTCAAAACTCTGACATAACTTTTTCAGGGCGGAGTGTTGTAGGGGGCAGCCGAGGATGCTGGGATATTTGTGGGATGACGCTGATGAAGATGAGAATGACGAGGAGGAGGAGCTATGACATTTTTTTTTTTTTTTTTAACTCCGCAGTGCTGCTGTTTGACCTGATAAACAGCTGGAAGCTGCGGGAAGGAATTTTACTTTTACACCTCTCCTCTTCCTCCTCCCTTTTCTCCCTCCCCGTCTTTGTCTCCACGCGGCTCTCTCTCTCCTGCTCCGACACAAACAGCGGGCCTCTCCGTAGCCGCCGCCCCGGCCTCCCCCTCCCTCCAGCCGGCGGAGCCTACCAGCTGATAACCGCCGCGGTAGCCTGGAGCCGGGGAGAGAGATGCTGTGAAGCAGCCGGCGGAGGAGATGCTTCTGCCGGACTGACGACAGCAGAGTCACGGAGGGAGACGGGAAGATGTCCGGCAGGATGCCTCTGACCCCTGTGAGCGAGTCTGAGCAGGTGAGTCCGCTTCTGCTTCAGGTCTGGATTCTTCACTCAGTTTGTACTGAACAAACGCAATTACTTTTTAAATCATCGGAAGGCTTTGCTATATCCGTAGCCGTTAGTAGCCTGTGATTTATATTTTTCTTTTTCTGGTTTTATTTCGCTGTCAGTGCAGTTTAATACTTGACGGAGGTGTCATTGTAACAGCAATTTTATCATTGCAATTCTAACCGATGCTGATATTTTTATTTTATTTATTTAATTATTTTTTTTTAGTGACGTTTGATTATTACTGAAGGATTATGGGTCATGAAGTTTTGTTTGTTTGTTTGTTTGTTTTTTAATTATTAATGGGGTGGAAGTCTGACAGTTGCAAACACACTCAAAGTGAGTCAGCTGATCTGCTGCCTGCAAGCCTCTGCTGTTAAACACTCAACTTTATGCACCAGTGGTGAGATCCCATGCATGGGACAAAAGTGAGGAAATATGCAATAGTTCAGCTTCTACAAACGATGAAAGCTATATTTTGACAGTTGTGGTATCTAACTGTGCAGGGCCTGATCCATCTATTTTGTGGACCAGTGTTGTGTGGGTTTGGGCTACTGTAACCTTGAAGGGGCATGTCAACACAGCCATCATTTTCCATGCACAGACCACATGGCGGTGGCTAGACGCCCAGAAAATTTCTTCTGACTCTCCTATGTCCGGCCTCACTGTGCCTGAGAAAATACATATTCTCTCCACTTACTCTCTGCCAGTATATCCCAGCTCCCAGGTTAAACAAGTTATGCAACCCACATCCTTGCCATGAGGCAGACTTTTAAAAAATTGCCTCATAGCTATAATCACAATTTTAGAGCAGATCACTAGATGTCACATTTTGTACTGCTGGTTTCCAATGTTGTTTTCATCTGTTCGCACCCTCGTCTTCTGCTTTGTAGTTTAATTGTACCAGCTGTTTATCTCAAAGCTTGTATTATTATTGAACAATGCAATTATTCAGACATGATGTTGATAAATATCAGGGGAAACATATTTATGTTATTAATCTAGTGTCGTAAAAGTGACTTAACCTCCACACCTACAGGGGGATAGCCTGGCCAGCCACCATAATCTTTTTCATCTTCAGTACAAATAATCAGGTTCCATCTGGATTAGATGCTGATTTTCAGGGGGCAACACCAACGGATGCAGTAGAAACTGCCTCTGGATGCCGTTGGATAGGCACACAACAAATCAGAGAGACAAATCATGTGACAAAGGCAGAGCAACAACACATTTAAAATGGAGTGCAGTGGAGTGGGAAAGGTGGTGAATGACTAATGTTAGTTTTGCAGAAAAAACTGTTGATCCAAGGTAGTTTTAGCATTTCTGCAGATATCATGGTTGTTTTAAATAGTGGCTCTTGGATGCTTCAATAAAGCCCACTCTGTCTTGTTGCCATTGGTTTGGTATGTTCTATACCAATGGAAATGGCTGTCAGGGATGCCGGACCCATTTTATGATGGAGGAGTTTTGCTGAGTGAATGGGTGTGGCTGGCTGGAGTAAAAGGATGACCCTCTGAACTGGAAGAAAAAACTGCAAAAGTTCCTTTGTGCTACTTTAATAGAGCATATTTCTCGAGTTGATTTTCAAACTCTAAAATGTAATCAGTTGATTAACCTCTTGAGTTATTAAGCGTTACAACAAATGCTTTAGTTAACTTACTCAGTTTTGATGATTTTGTGTTGACTACGTTAGCACCATTGAGTGTATAATAACCATGGTTGAACCATCCGGTGACGTGACCCATATTCTACAGAGAGCCTTTGAATCCCACTTTTCCTCAAACTGTGCGGCACCATGTTGCAAAGAGGTAGGACACAGCTGTCAAAGCCAACAATAGAGCCAATGGCTAGCTCTCAGTCAAGCATGTCAAATGACATCCAGGCATCTGATTGGTCGGAGTCCAAAACCGATTTTTTTGTACCAGGCCGTAAATACGTTCAATTCTGCTGCAGATTTGTCACTCTTAACATGGAGGTCAATGGGGATTTGTTCCATTTGCACCTAGAGGTCAGTTGAGGGACTGCAACAAAGCGTATTTCCTGGACAAGTTTCAATCTGCAAGTGGGATGGTTGCTGCTTGGTTGGTGTGCATGCATTTTGGCAGTTTAGGATCTACCTGCTATTGCATGCTGCAGCCTCTTAGGGAAAGAATGTTGCAATACGAGCAACAACCTGAAAACAAAGTTATTCTTGTGCTTTAGCTTCACCCTGCTGCAGAAATGAAGAAAGCAACAATAGGTTTAAAACAGAACTTTGTGGTCAGATGGAGTTGAGTATTAAAAACAGCTGAAGTAGGTCCGTCTCTGTAGCATCAGGCTTGGATGAATTCCCATAATTCTTCACTTATATGTTAGATGGAAATGGCATTAGCAGGTACAGACAAACTCCCATGATTTGGACTTTAGGGATGTTGCATCCCTAAAAGTGTGCAAGATTCTGATGGGGTTTGACTGTGTGTTCACTAGCTTGTCTCTACTAACCGGTGCACTTGTGGGATACCGCAACCAGATATACGTAATTCTTCTGCCATGTACTCAACACTTAATCCCAACATAGATTACAGTATAACAAGTACTCCAATCTCCCAGGGCTACTGGACTACGCGCAGCAGGTTTTTCACTTTGGTTTGTTTTCATCATAGACCCATAGAGAATAATTGAATGAAACCTTCATGATCCCACCAGTTGGTTTGTGAGCTGCTGCTTGGTCCTCTGGCACCAGCCGGCAGTAGTTTGCCCAAATTCAGCAGTCAACTTGTACGGCCTTATTACAAACCAGCAAGAATCGACAGAGGTGCCTGTACAGTTCTTTTTAGACGCTTTTTGGAAACATACAAAGTTAAAACGACCTTGTTTTGTCTTTAGAGATCCTATCCACATGATCCCTTAAGTGGGACAGCATTAAAATGGCTTAAAATGGTCATTTATTTTGATTTGCATCTGTTGCCCCAGAACTAACATTAATTGCAGCTTTGCAGCACATGTTCTGTTCTAAAATAGCTTCAATTCAAATAGTTTTGGTCCCTAATGAAAGTTTACACTCCTCACCATCTAAGAAGCTTTTTTTGTTACACTACAGGGTGCTTATAGCCAACATGCTTGAGATTTGTGAATACAATGTAATAAAATAAGAATTATTATATAATTGTAGATGGGAGAAGAGCTTCTGCTTGACATTCTTGTCTTCTTGCTCTTTTTGAAATTTGAAGATGCAGCAGTTGATTGACTGCTTATCAACATTCAGTGATTTCTGAGGCCAAGACTGGTATGAATATTTTTTTAAAATGATATTTTATCTTTTTATTATTATTATAATATTAAGCCAGTAAATGCATCAGCATAGAAAGAAATGTTCTATTTTTTCACTGTGAGTGCAGAATACGCAAACATCACAATTTCCACTGCCTATAGGTGAAAATATTTTGTGGAGTTGTGCACTGGAGACAACTGAACAATGTTCCAAAGCTAAATTTAGTGCTTAAGCCAACATCTTCCTGCTGAATATGGCCAATATTATGAAGCTAACAAGGCTAAGAGGCTAAAAAATAAAGTTCGTAGAGCACACATCCTGCAGCCTCTGCTACCTTTAATGGGCTGATTATAATGCGCTGTACGCAGTTAATTATAACACTTGGAAATAGAATCACTTCTGGCCAAAACTGAAACATCTAGTGGATCTTTATGTGGAAGACTGGAACCCTGAAATATTGTGCTCATCCTCACGTTGTCTGTCTGTCTGGATGCTGTCTATGATGCGCGACCTTGAAGGAATGAAGGGCAAATGCACCCTCCCATTGTCACGCTAATGCTAATGCTCACACGGCTTCACCTCAGCCAATGAAAATCTTTCATATCTGACTTTTGAAATGTCGTCCTAATCCATTTAGGACCGATCTGCCAGTGGACAACTTTAACATGGGTTTTGATTAAAACGGAATGTAAGAATATATAAACCTGAGGGTTGAAGTTCTGCTGTGCTTCACTCAGGTTTCTGCAGCAACGCTGGTAAAACACAGATTCTACAGGAATGAAAACTAACCTGTTAAAGCTTTTCTAAGATGATATGAAAACCTTCTGCCCAGTCATGTCTTTGTTTCTGGAGTGTCAGCAGACTTTTGATTACCCTTTACTTATGTCCGCATCTACAGCTGGCTCCTTCTGTCTGTTTACTATTGATTTTTCCCAAAATACACTGCAGGATGTGCTTTGAAGAGCACAGTGAGCTGTATTAGCGTCAGAAGTCACTTTCAGAGTTCTACAACACGTCAGGAAAGACTTTGAAAGCAAATGTTTCCAGGACTTTAGTTCCTCCTGTGATGTGTCTGAAGCTCCATAAAAGTAGCTAAACTCTGTCGTGTTTATGAACTTTATTATTTCATTTTGTATAAATAATTTCCTCTTAATAACTTAATTGTCTTTCCCTAATAATGGTATTGCCCTATTTTATTAACTTTAAAATCTGTGTAAGGAAGTTCTTTTTTCCTGTCAGAAAATTTAACAAAAAAAATTTAACAAAAAAAAAAAATCCTTAGGAATCAGATTTAAAAAAAATGTGTTAAGCACTTTTGGATAACTTTCACACAACAGCCAGTCAGGAAAACATTAAAGGGGGTGATGCAAATCCATTTCTGTCACTTAAAGGTTGTGTTTTATATAAAAGGTGAATGGAAGTTGCAGTTCTTGCAAATGATTACGATCATTTGGAGTTTTTCAGTTCCTTTTTATGGATGTGAGCCTCAGCTTGAACTGTAAAATGGCTTGCACTTATATAGCACTTTACAACTGTATTTCTACACTGTAAGTATTCACCCTTTCACACTGGTTGTCGGCGCTGGCCAGATAACTGGGATTCAGTGTCTTGACGCTTCGATGTACCCAGGAGGAGGCTCGAACCACCAACCTTCAGGTTCATGGCTGAACCCTCTACCACTGAACCACCTTCCCTGACTGCAGATGTTTCATGTTGGAGAGTCAGTCCATGAACTGCAGAGAATCAACTCTAAATAATGACGTGTAAAAGAAGAGCGTTGGGGGGAAATGTTAGTTTAAATCCACCAGGAGAAGGCGTTGAACTGTTAATATATAATGATAAAAGCAAAATGTGTTATAAGGGGTGAATAAATGATGGGCTACATGAAGCACCTGACTTTAAAGAGAAAATGATCAGGTCAATGAGTCCACACATGAATACGTAAAACTGCCATTTTTCCATAAATAGATTCAACAGATTCGACTGGAGCTCCTTAAATATTGTCATTACATTAATTTTAAATGTTCACGACAATTCTAAAGAGGTCAGAAAGATGCGGGTGTGCAGCCTTTTGACGTATTTCTGTGATTTTTCTCAGCTTTTTCAGAAACGTTTGAAGGTGTTTTTACATCTGTGCTGGGTGTGGCTGCTGTCTGCTGCTCCGTAGCTCTGTTTTCAAACAGAGCAGATGCGCTTTGTCTCCACATATGAATTTTACCGTGAAAACTGTGAAATCAGCTGCTGTGGGAGGGTCTGCCCATTACTATGACAACACATAGACTTATGTAGGGATTCACCCCTGCAGACTGGAAACTCCCCCCAATTTTACCACCAAGCTGCACCCTGGATGAGACAGGAAGTTACACCCCCTCTATACCCCAGAAACCTTTTACATGCCGTCCCTCCAAGCGTTTGCTGAGTTGGGGTTGTTTAAAACTGAAAGCCTTTTTCATCTTATAAGCAGATGAAAACCATGAGAAATGATTCTTTATGACATGTTTGTTTTGTATTTCTTTGATGTTTTTTTTTTTTTATCATTAAGCCGTAGAGCTGAGTTTAGTTTCTACATTAGTTCACCAGAGTAGGTCAAACTTTCCTGTGCTGTTTATTGCTGCAGCTTTCATGTCATATTCAAAAACTGCTGACATTTTGTTATCCATCCCTTTTTAAAGGTGAATGGTTGAACAGGGTATATATCCTTGTTCTGCGATGTGAGACCACAAAACTTTGGTTTTGTCTGTAATGTCTCAGAAGTTTCGTAAAAATCTCTCTCAAAAAGCTGTGTTATAGGTGGGGAATTTTAAACGTGCAGTTTTGCACCTGTTTGGAGTCCTTTTGGGATTAACTGGCAACCTCAATATGAAGTGCAAGCACTTGATGCTGATTGGCTGCCTTTGCTGCCACTCAAAAGAGACTGCCGGTTTCGGTAAATGGACAGAGCAACTTTCTACAGCTGTGGCCAAATGCAAGGAGTTTAGATCGGGCCCAAAAAAATCTGTCCTGGCCAGAGCTCATGTACGTTCTGTCCAAACCTGACCCAGCCCGGCCCGAGTTCAGGTCGGGTATCGAGCCGGGCATTACGCCATAGCTTTATATAAAATAAAAATAATATTTTTAAAAAGTTATATGGCAGTAAATGGAGCACGCACCGACCTGACAAAAGTGTGGGGAAATCACGGCCCGATACTGGGCCGGGTCTGGTTTGGACAGAACAGAAGGGGGGAGTGAGATACCTTTTACATCATTTGTCTCTGTTGTTCGGATTGGCCCAGTTTCTGGTGAACATTTCTGAAAGGAGGAATTTCAATGAAACAGAGATGTTCAGAACGTCCATGATCTTTATGTACATTTATGAATGCGGGTAGACTCTCGTTATTCAACAAAGACAAGATAAAAACAGATTTTGATTCTTTGTCTCCTTTAAATAACACACAAAAATCAAGAGACACTTATTTGCAGTCAACAGTTGTGTAGCCATTTTGTTCTGAAATACTTATTTTTAAGTGCAATAATCATAGTGCGACACTGAAAACAAACCTTTTTTTTTTTAGAAAAAATTTAAATCTTGCCCACGAATCTCCACATATCTGTCCTACTAATCTCTGTTTTAAGTTGCCTACAGTCTTATTAAGTCATGCTATTTTCTCAGAATTATTTTGAATGATGGATTCAGGCAACTCAACCAGAACTTGGAAATTTTCATTCCACTCCAGTTACTTTATTATGATTATATTATTATTATTATTTTTTTTTTCTTGGTTCTTAGGCAGTAACAGTAAGAATTAGGCTAACCCAGAGGAGAGGATATCATTTTTAATCAAAGCTCATCTTTTTTCTTGTGTAGCTGTCTTTTGTTAATATCTTTTTTTTTTTTTTTTAAACAGCAAACAGGCTCTGGTTTCAGTGGGGATTTACTCCTTGTCAGTAACAGGAGCCAGACCTACTAAGCAACGGCGGACCTGTCAACAGGCTGTAAATGTAAATTGAGCCATAAAGATCATCTTCTTCCTGTTTTCAAACTGTTGCTCTCTTCTTCTTTTATTGAACTTGTTCAAACATTTGGTGAGCTTAGAAAATCAAACCAGTTGACCTGCCCTTGAATAGATTTATTTCATCCAGTTGAATGAGACACCGGATTCATGTTTAGCAGGCTTAATATGAACTGTTTCACAAATGTTGGAGCAATCTGTTAATGCAGGGATGAAACATTGCAGAAAATAAAATTCATCATCAGTTATAAAAGTGAAAATGCAAAACCAGCATATCCTCTCATACTGCTTCTAATACAGAAACCAATTAAAATGAATCAATGTAAGTCATTAAAGTGATCCACTGATTGCAAGACATAGTTCATGTTTCAAAAGCATATATAATACTAAAGTGTACAGATTGTACAATACTTATGGGAATATTTTATATTCTAAACATGTTTCTATATCTATCCAGCACAATCTGTTTAAATATTGAGAATAAGTACTCATACCCCAATAGCCTTCCATCCTCAGCAACCATCCAAGTTAATTTCTCATATATTCATAAAGTTCCTTTACCTTTACGTTTGACACATTAATGTATTCATTTAAAGTAATTTGGGAAAAAAGAGAGAGTCCCAGAACCCAATAAACACACCAAGAAACTGGGTTAACAAGGATGATGAACAAAGTGCTTTGAAAAATTAAGGTGTGTTTTGTTTTCTAATCGACCCTCTTCAGTGTCTCATCTGTGCTAATTTTTATTGTCTTATAATAACTTTAGTGCAAGCTTGGATCAGCCAGAGAGACAGCCTACTGTTAGTTAAATTTAGCAAAAATCTGTGCCATCAACTTTGTAGGATCTTATAAAAACATAACATGCCTTCTATAGCCTCTAATTGGAGTAGCAGGTCACACACACACACACAAGCAAAACTCTGCTAACATAAAAAAAATATTCTTCTCATCCTTCCTTACATAGAAAGAAGAGAAACAGATAATCATGTAGAGTAAGAAGGAGGGAA
>JBAMYA010042626.1:0-14207 GCA_037176975.1 Arrhamphus sclerolepis
AATCTGGATGACTAGGAATTTACACCAGTATTGAGTCTGTATGTCGAATTCCATGAAATCCAAGCCTTCCCATTCCACACACAGTTTTTGGATTGTACAATGGCCGGCACATGATTGGGGATTAAATGAAAAGGATAAAATAAGGATGGTGCTAGTGAATCATTTGTTCAGCATGAGACTCAGTGACCAGCGAGCGAGACCAATAGAGAAATCAATACACCAATTCACCTAAAATTAGAGACCATGAATACAAATGAAAAAGTTTTCCTCTATGGATCTTCAGGTATTTAAGATTCTGCTTTAATTGTGGTGGATGACAATGAAACAGGAGCTTTGATAATGGATGTTATGTTTCGGAAATTGGTTGGGTGAGCATGAGACAGATGACATGGGTTAACAAACTGTGGAAACCGGGTTATTTGACATGTGTGACAGACACTTGTGGGGGGTTTTGTTCGCATCATGATATATTAAAAAGTGTTTGCTGAGAATGCTTAACATACCCTCTATCTAATATCTGCTTGATTGGTTTTATGGGCTTTCAGATTTGGATAACATTGACATTGATGGGACTCGATCATAGGAAACATGAGTGCTTGTAATCGTTTTTATTTCAATTCTCTTGGTTTTGCTCATTTCTTTACCCATCCCTGAAATACAGGCTGAATAATTCTTCAGTAGTGAAGTAGTTTGAGAGTCCTTTTAGTATCATTGCAATCAATAAGAAGAAGAAAATACGTCCTTCCTGTTTGTGTTCCTCTTTTTATTGTTTCCCTCTGGTTATATCAATTAAAGGTTAAACATGTTTAACCATTATTCCTTTCCAAAACAAAAAAGATAAATCCAGTAAATATGGTTAAAATGACCCAAAATAAGCCTTTCTTAGATTCTGATTTCAAAGATCTATACCATTCTGCAGTGTTTTTGTTAGTTTTTTTCTTCAAGCATCAGTATTGTATCTTGAAAGTTTATTTCTTGCAGCACCATATAGGGAAAAACAAAACAAAACAAACAAACAAAAAAACATATGGTTTGCTAGACAGATATAAAGTGCTGGACAAATTGAAATTTTGACCTAGATGAAAAGTCATAGCATCAGCAAAGTTCACTGAGCTCTTCAATATCTGCACCAAATTGCCAGTAATCCATCAAACAGTTGGTGAGACACATCACTCTGAACCACAAATGTCAACCAGCTTGTGGTGTTCAAAGAAAGGTCAGATGGTCTCCGTTATATGGATGGATAAGTGAAATTTTAGACCATAGTGGCAGGAGGGGAACAGTCTGAAGATGACTACAGACACGATTAACAACTGCAATACAGGACGGTAGATCAGAGCTGCTGTTGCCTCAAAAGCTCAGAGACAGGCTTTTATTTTCAATGTGGCGCCCTGTCCACATGCAAGCGCGTAAATCTCATTAGTCATGTTTTGGGGCGTGGACTCAACTATAGGAGATCAGGAGGCAGGGGAATCTAGTGAATATCCTTTATTTGCAGTAGAATCTCTTGATGAAGTCAAACAAAGCAGGAGGGGGGACAGAGCTGCAGAGAAATAAACAGTTTCTCCAGGAATTTGCAAATATATAAGCAATGCAAATTCACCCAAAGTCTGCAATAATTACCACAACATCTCTGCAGTCTTTGGGCACTCACAGTCACAATTATTAATGTATTGTAAAGGTTTTATGAAGCAGTACAACAATAGAGAGAAAGAGAACTACAACTCCAACAGTTCTGAACTACTTATGTTAGCAGACAAATTAAAATCTTTGCTAGATAGACACTTTTTTAAACAGTAAAACATTAAAAACTGTATCAGTGATCCATGACAGAGACAACTCTTGATTTGTTCACAGTTAAAGAAAAGATGTGTATGAGTTTGGGGTTTGAATTTCAGAACTACATATTTTACATTCAGGTATGTGAAAGTGCACCTCTTTTTCCCTCTTTTTCTTGAAGGAGAGTGAAGCAATTAAGAATTCTCTGTATTAGACTTCACCACAAACATAGCCAGCATTGTATTTCATAAAGTAAATACACACAAGAGTTATACTGCATGGTAGTTTTGGCTCTCAGAACTCAAACAAACAATTATTTTTGGTGATTTTTTTTTTCTTTTCATTTGTTTGTTTTGTTTTGTTTTTGTGCAAATGGGATCTTTGTGTTTTCACAAAGAAGACACATCTTCTTGGGCAAAGCTTTCTACAAATCAAACTCCTCCAAACAATGATGCAGTTAACCAGTTTATTCTTAGAAATCGCAGGCACAGCTGAATAAGTTCTGTCTTTAACAATATTCTATTAAGAATATTAAGAGTTAGTTTTAAAATTTAAAGTTGCAAAAGAATTCAGTTTCTTCTTATTTTGAACACAATTATATCTTCTTACTATTGTAAGAAACTGCACTTTATTTTTTATTTTTTATTTTTATATTTCTTTGAATTACATGCATTCTATATGTGCTTCATATTTACAAGTTTGTCAGAGATTTCCAAGCCAATTATATTTCAAACTGAAGACAACATCTTGTTTTTGTCTTTAATAAAAGAAAAAAAAATCATGTTAATTTACTATTTTTCTTTTGTCTTGTTGCAAAAAAATATGCATATAAATCTCCACAAATTGTACTGCAACTTTTGTGAAAAGTCACTGCATAAAAATCTAGCATTTTTGATTACTAAATAAATAAATAACTGGAAACTGGAGCGACACACTGACAGACCTTCAAAGTAAAACAAGAACAAGAGACCAAAAGGAACACAAGAAAGATCTCAAAACACAAAAACAACCTGAGATTATGATATTGTTTTTAGAGGCATCCATATTTATTTTCTTGTGTCTTTAAGATACAAACAGATACAAGAATCTGACTCTCTTGAACCTAGAAATAATGGAATAATTATATGACTGGAAGCATCTGTAAAGTTCAGTCTGCTTCTAGATTGTTCTAGAATGTGTTCTGAGCATTGCATGGTTTTATTTTGTGCATATTATCTTGAAGAAGATCAGTGTGGATTTTCTATGACTGATGCCAGTTGTTCAAAATGTCTGATCAGCTGAGCATAAATCTGTTTATCCTATTTGAATCTCAATGTAAAGACTGGGATGACAATTTCAACTTTTATCGGATACATCTAAGGTTGCCTTTGTTTATCCTGAGTATACCGTGGACAGCTGGGCCAAATCTGGGCTACCTTTGGCACTGACGGCTCAGTTACAGACCTGGAAAGTGCTATTAGGACCCGATGTGTCCCAAAGTTCATGAACTGGGCCAAATTTGGGTCCTGGTATGTGCTTTTTGAGCCACACATGGCCCAAATTCTGTAAGCTAGTTCTGGCATGACATACAGCAAATGTTGTGGGAGAGACCAAAGAGAATGAAGGAGAATGAAGGAATAGACCATGTCTACTGAATACACGGCCAGTTTGGGCAACCATGCTGATCTTGAGTCAATGCTGTTGAACAAAGCAAAATATGGATGGAAGAACAAATTCCAATAGCCTCAAAATCAGACTATGTTTATGTAGTTAAGGTGGATCTTAAGACTAGACCATTATTCTCCAACGCATGGTCTCAAATCTTCTGTCCAAACAGGTTGTTACCTTTTTGAGATGTTTTTTTTTTTTTTTTTGTTTTCTTCTTTTGTCTTTTGGTATGATTGATGTTGAACGGCCAATGGGAACATGGCAAAGGTAATGGGCTACTAGTAGAAACAAGGTCTCAGATGCCCAAATGGAATTTAATAAATCGTTGGACTGAATTCATCACTGATTTAGTCTTGTTACTGTATTTTATGGCGAGAAGGATGTTGCCTGAATCCTCTTTTGCAATAGCCTGGCCAGCCATATCCATTCACCCTATGGAAGTTGCGAAATGGGACCAGTATGATCCCATTTACATGGCAACGAGCTGGGGACAGGATTTAAGCAATGACTCATGAAGGAGCATCCAAGAGCCACTATTCAAAACAACCAAGATGTCTGCAGAAATGCTAAAAAGACCAACATTTTCCTGCAAACCCAACAACAGTGATTCACCAGAGTTCCAACACCACTACACACTATTTTAGATGTCTTTTTTTGAAGATAGTTGGCTTGTCACCCTGCCTGTCATATGCTTAGTTTCTCTGAATGTTTGTACGTCTATTAAATGCCTAACAGAGACAGTCTTCTCCTGCGTTTGTTGGTAAGACCCTCTGCAAATCAAAGTTAAGTGCAGGCCAGTTCTTTGAATCAAAGAGGAAAATAATTTGATCAGCTGGCCAGCCTGAGACTCGCTCTAGTATGATTTCCCTATTGTTGCTCTCCTCATTCCCAAGTGATGTTTGCAGGCTAGTTCAATTTGATTTACCTTGACTGGCAACAGAAGGCAGAAGTGAAGATGGTTATGCCATATTACACTGTCCCTCTTTAATGGATTGACATCTCTGCTCTTCCAACTCGTATTACTGTCTAACGGCTATTTTCTTCATGCTATTTTCTTTTCTTTCTTGTATTTGCTTTAAATGTTATATGGTGCAGAAGACTTTCATGAAGGAATAAAGAATGACATGACGTCTTTCTTTAATCCTTTTGGCCTTCAAAGTGTAAAAGGTGGTTTGTTACAGGATCAAAGACTGAACAGCAGGACAATTTAACTTCATGTGCCATGCAACTGTTTGACATTTTGAAAACTAGATTCCATTATTTATTCATCTGTCTGTTTCCTTTTAGCAAAATTCTTTGATTCCCAGCCAATGTGCGCTATAACATTGAGCTCAGTTTCTGACATGAACGAGCACACCATAAAAATAGCATTGCCATCTTTTTGCAGAACTTGAATCCTTATTTTCTCCATATATCAAGGCAGTTTTATGAACAATGACTCATCCAGCTTTCAGTAAAGAGCATAAAGAACTCCCCATCTTGTCTTCCCTTTGTGTCTCCTTTTGTTATCTCTCCCTTGCACTTCATTCTCTGTCACTTCTATCAGTTTTTCATCCCCATAAAACAGCTGCTCTACCCATATAATGACTGAGCAAGTAATACTTTTTTTTTGTTGTTAATAAAAACACATAGATTATTCAGCTC
This sequence comes from Arrhamphus sclerolepis, assembly GCA_037176975.1. Taxonomy (NCBI): domain Eukaryota; kingdom Metazoa; phylum Chordata; class Actinopteri; order Beloniformes; family Hemiramphidae; genus Arrhamphus; species Arrhamphus sclerolepis. The sequence continues at coordinate 5,071 of JBAMYA010042626.1, forward strand.
ACCACTGTCTTTGTAATCTAAACTGCACATATCTACCTCAGCAATATATATTACATTTAGATATTTGAAATGCAGGCACCCCTTTTTCAAAAACAACAGAAAAATGTTCCCTTTTGTGGAAGCATGCAAATGAACATGTAGGAGGTGGTTGCTGCATGAGTGACAGCACAAAAGAATCGCAGACTCCTTCTCTTTTCACCTCTGGATCACATACACAAACATAACAGCGTTTGCTTTTCCCGCGTCACTTGACGTCAAATCACCCATTTGTTGTTTCAGACAGTTTCTGAAGAGCCAAACCCAGACGGAGACCTTTGAGTGGAGCCTTCAGAGGGGAGGAGGTTGACACGAGTCCATCAAAGCTCACTCACCTGCTTCATTACACAGTCTTGTGTCAAAACAAACTTTGATATCTCACTCTATTGGAAGACGACTGGCAGCGCTGTTAAGCTTTCGCGCTCAGTCAATACAGATCATGCCTCTCTCTGGCTGCTCACTGTCTTTATGATAATTGTCAGAAGCAGACTGACGCATGTATTTCATGCTTCTGAGGCACTACATGTGCACATTAGCATATTAGTGAGTGTTTCCAGAGCAGAGATGAGGTGAGCAACAGCTTGCTGCAGCGCTGTCACCATGCCAGCGTTTGTGTGCATTATTTATCCGCCTGCAGACAGATCCAGAGAAAGGCATAACCATAGCAACCAGAGCCATGGACTGTACACATACGCACACTGTGAGGAGAGACATGGGTTAGACTTTGGACGGTGGTGGCTGGTGTTGACGTAGTCTCACTATTCATTTTTCAGAAACGAGGAGCTTTTAAGCTCAGGAAGAGCTCCACGAACTGTATTTTCTCATGCAAAACACATTCGCCTGCTCCCTCCCAACATGTCACGTTTGTCACAATAGTCGATGTTTGCTGGTAGATTCACGTACATGTGGTTTCAGCTGCAGTCAGTTGGACTAACTGTTCATTAGCTAAATCTGGTTATACATCATAAAAATATCTGCTGTTTTATTTTATTTTTAATCTAATGGGGCACTGGCAAGGATGGGTTTAATTTTTTTATGTATTATTATATTATATTATATTTTTGTTCAGTTATTTATTTTTTGTTTTGGAAATACAAAATAAATCTTAATCGAAATGTAAAATAAGTCATTTTTAACTTCATGGCTTTTGGAAAGGGGATTAACTTCATTTACTCAGTTCTTGACAGTGACAGAGATCAGAAGTAGGAGTTACACAGTTTTTTTTTTTTTGTTTGTTTGTTTTTAATGTGCCGCTATCTGCTACTTCCTGATTGCAAGAAGTTCTTGTGAACGTTTGCCAATAGATTGAAGGCACTGGCACTTATGTTTACTCATCTGCAGATCCAGAAAATATGCAGTCTACAAGCGTACGTTGACAGTATTTTAATAGAGAAGTGATCCCTGTACTGAACTATTTCATCACACAAGAACTAAGATGTGTTAGTTGGAGTGTGATGAAAAAATGGGAGTCAGTGCAGATGATGAAATAGTTCTTAGTTTCTCTTTTGGTCATTATGAGACAGAGCTTCCCCGCATGTTTCACTTTATTTCTCTTCGCAGTATATTTGCTGTGAGAGTCCAGCTGGCATGTAAAACACCTTGTATGACCCATCCACTGAAACTACACATATCTAGTGTGGTCACTTACCAGATGGTCATTAATCCATCTAAATGGGGGGTAAGCATTTCCATTCCTACCATCAATTTTCCATATTTTAATGAGAAAAAAAGAAAAGAAAAAGAATTCGAATGACACTGTTTGATGATATTTGTGATGACAGAACGTTGCACCAAAAAATTCAAGCGCACTAACAAGGTCTGCATTCACTCCTGCTGCTTTTCCATTAGTCATGAAACGCCATAAGGCTGTTTGTCAGACTGACTGACCATCCTTCAGATAAAGGACATATTGGAAGTTGTCCTGCCAGGATTTGCAATGAAAAAGTGAAGTAACTTTCCAGAAAAAAGGATTTGGCCCGCTTGGATGCCCAACAAGGAAGCTTTTTCTTATCGAGATTATGCAAAGTCTCAGGAGTCCTACTCTATTATGGTATTCAGCAGATGGATATTACATTTCTGTCAGTCTGCCTTGTAACCAATGACTAATACTGCACTTTATTTCACGGGATGTTACTTTTTGTTGGTGGTGAAAAGGGAGAGATGAGAGAATGACTTCGTATGTCATGTTGTTATGGTTACAAGTCAAACTATATTACCTGTCTTTGATTCTGGTACACAAATCTGAGTGTTGAGTGTGTACAGTTGTATTCAAAATAATAGCCATGTGTTTTAAAAAGTAAAGCTTATTGTCTTGTTGACACACCCTTTCCAAGGACACGTCCTCAACAGCATAAAGCAACATGACCTCTACAAGTACTTTGATGTATTCAAACTGATGCATGATAACTGGTATGTGATAAATTGACATGACACAATAGGATGAGAAACATCCTCATATCAGGATGCTTGCTCCACCATGCTTCACTGTCTTCAGTGTACTGAGGCTTGAATTCACTGTTTGTGGGTCATGTGACAAAATTTCTGTGGAAACGACCCTGTAATGACCCATTTTGCTTCGATTTTCTGAGGAATGCACTACACCAAGCGTTTGCAATATATTTTCTGCCTTCGTCCTTCAACAAGGGTCACCGGTTTTGCACTTTTTTTTCACAGAATGAAAGACCTCACAAACTAAACTACATACTGCTATTTATGTATTTATTTAACTTGAGTGGCCCAATATTAATTTTTCTTTGCTTGCTGTAAAATAAACAGTAACAAACTTGAATTTTTTTTCCTTCATGGTTTGATTTGGAGTAGAATGTGCAGTGTTCCCGATGCATCTGCATGTTAAGAAATGAAGGTTATTCTAAGGATTTAGAACTTTACTAACTTTTTAAAAACACTTTATTTTGATCACAAAAAGAACTATTTATAATTTTTTTTAAATGTGTATATCAAAGAAGTAGGTGCTTGGTGGTTAACAAGTGAGAATGAGCACACAGCATCGAGCTTTCATTTGGCATTGCTAGTTAATTGTGTTAGGTTTAGTTGGCATTGGCCAACTAGTTGAACTACATTTTTTCTTGGCACAATAGTTTGTTTATTTTGTACTGAAACTAGCTGGGTTAGATTTATTTAGCACTGGTGAGGTTGATCAGTTCAATTGATTTGGTATCAGCGAGCTAGTTTAGCTAGCTTTATTTGGCAGCGGTGAGCAGGTTGGTTTGACTTTGTGTGGTATTCAGTTCAATTCAGTTTTATTTAAATAGCATCTATTTACAAAAAAGTTGTCTCTAGGCACTTCTGAGAAACCCAGAGGATGATCCCCAAGCACACAGCAAAGCCTAACAGTGGCAAGAAAAACATTAGGCAGGACCCGGCTAAATAATAAGGGGGACCCTCCTGGTGAAAGCTAGCTGGGTAAAGAAGAGAGACAGGACAGTGAGTATGAAGGACAGAAAGAGGAGAGGTATAAAAATATATAATGTGGTATAAAAATATATAAATATGTGGTGATAGGGCAGTTGGATTGCAGGTTGACAACACTAGCAGGCACCCCACAGTGGCATCCAGTCAACAGGTACAGGTAAATGCCAGGATTGTCAGGTGATGGAAGGTTTGGCAGGTAAGGGGAAGCACAACATTGCCACTACAGAGCCTGAAAAGGAAAGAGAGAAAACAGAGACTACAGAAGATAGACAATCTTGTTTCTATTAAATGATTCAGGACAGTCAGAGACTGAGATAAGACAGACAGGATGAAGATGCTCATTGTACAATAGGACTCCCCCCAGCATGCATCATAACTAGGAGGTGGTTTAAGAGACTACAGAGTTAAAGTCTTTATCAAAAAGGAAGGTCGAAAGGGAGCCTTCCTCCCAGACTGAGATTGGGAATTGATTCCATAATAGAAGAGCCTGGTCCTCATGAGACTCCACACTTCACTACTACGTCTGGGAAAGATAAACTCTTCCCTGTTTAGTGCAGCGCCGAATAATCCGACGAATCAACGAACAGAAGGTGTAGCCAAAGGTCAGGACATAGCCACCGTGCCAAGTTAGAAATTGTAGTAACATGTTTGTGCTTTGTTTTGTTTTGAAATACCTCTTAATATTCTTCATATTTTTTGTGCTGTTGAATCCCATTTGAGGTGCAGTTCCTAACTGAGACAAGAGAGACCTAGGTGCGCTGGTTGTGCAGGAAACTACGCCGTTTTTCTGCTCTTGTACAGAGACGAGCCTGCTGAATGATAACGCGCAACCTTTCTTTTTAAATGTCTCTCCTCATTCTGTTTTAAACAGGTTCGTGATGAGTTAAATGTATCATAAAACAATACTATGGACCTTTAGGACTTATGTGACATGGATATGATTAATGTGTTTTGAGTGATGTTACAAACTTTGAATGTTTCTGCTGATTATGAAGGCATTTAACATACGATCCTTCACTAAGATGGCGTCTCCCTGATTGTCTCACGTTTTAATTTCTTTACTAAAGCTCCGTGATAGATATATTTTTGCTGAGATTCAAATAAGTGATATCAAAGTTGATAACTATTTGCTAACTTTTGTATATTTTGTTCAAGATGTTAACAGAGTTTAGCTCAGAACGTTTTAATAAAAATAGTCAGCTGTGAAGCGGGTTAACTGTAGTATATTATACAGCCTAAGTACCTTGCTAACGACTGGCGAATAATAACCCGATGTGAATTAAGTGCACAATGTAAATTTACAAAAGTATTTGATAAAACTGTTATGGTCTGTACGTCCATATTATTTTATGTTCATCCTGGTAATTGATTTAATGAACTTGTACCGTTATGGAGATAATGAGCTGTAAAGCTTATTTTTGTTTTAATGCCATTATGAACTGTATATTCAGGGTATTTTTGAAAACAGTGTATTTTATTTGAGAATTTTGAACAGAAGAAATTATTTTGGATTTTAAAGAATGAAACAGAAGAGCCTGCTGAATGACAACACATATTTTTTTATGTCTCTCCTCATTCTGTTTTAAACATAGAACCCTAGACCGTGTGAGGCCTGTAACAGGTACACCAACGGTTTTAAACTTAAGACAAGTGTCCACCCACCAGGAACTAAACATTTGCCAATTGCCCCCTGGCTAGACTTTTAACATGAATGAAATGAAGTGGAAGTGTCTGGTGAGGACCTGCATTCAGGGAGCTGAGCGTTCTAGTAGGACAGTATGGAACATTTTTCAATATAATATTTTGAATTTGATTTTAATCTTCACAGGGAGTCAATGTAATGAAGCCAGAACTGGTGAGATGTGATCTCTGTAACCAGTTCTGGTTAGTACTCATGCTGCAGCATTCTGGACCAGTTGAAAGTTTTTAACAAGGCTGTTTGTACATCAAGAAAATAATGTATTAAAATAATCCGGCCTAGAGGTAACAATGGATGAATTTCTGTGCATCCTCTTGAGTCAGGATGTTTCAGATTTTCTTGATGTTACGCAAAAATAAGAAAGCTGACATAAGCTGTGTCCCAATTCAGCAGCTACATCCTTCAAAGGCCACATTTTAAGGCCGATTACGTCACAGCGATGCGCCGAAGGCTGTCCCAATTCGAAGGCTTCTTCAAATGTGGCCCACAAATGCGTCCTCCTTTTCCCCCGATTTCATGGACGGGTCTGGTGTATCCTTCGCAGCCTACCCTATCCCAAGATGCATTGCGGATATACCGGAAAATACAATTGTAACACAGTGGCGGATGAAGCGGAAAACGGAACAGCTAAGTACACTTTTAAATGTAAATATCTTAAAATCTGGGATTGCGTAGACACTTTTTTGTATTATTTTTTTTGTCATAAATCATCAGGATAATAAATGAGCTCATACAGCGGGTCCCGTAGTTCTTCAACTACTGCCGCTGAGCAATCTTCTTTTTCGTTTTTCTTTTTTAAGGTTCAGGGAGCAGACAGAAATGTTTATAAATCTTAGGAAACAGAACAGCCACCTTTTCACAGGTTCCAAAAATTCTGCTGTGGTGGCATGGAGGCAAAAGAATGAATCTATTTATCCATCTTATTCTTTTGAGTACATTTTCATTAACCCTCATAGTGTACATTGCGATCTTAATGGAATACAGTTCATCTTGTCTTGTGCTGTGAAAAAACTTTTTCAATATGGGTTTAAGACATTATTTTCCATGTTCTCTGCTCTTTTATGTTATTTGGATAATTTTGGAAAAGGTGGGCCTGCAGGGGAAGGTGACTCCCTTGCAGGCAAAAAAGAAGTGGGATAATCAAAGTATGTACATGTGTTATGAAGGATATCATTTTTACATGCAGATGTTAAGACATATAATTTTTTTTTTTTAATTTTTATTTTTTTTTTTTCATTTTTCCAACTGTGATGTCTTATTTCCTCTGTTTAGGACTGCAAATATCCAGGATCAGGGTCAGGGGTTAGTGGGAAGTCCACTGCTGCGACTTGGCCCTGGTTTGTCCTCATGGATGAGGTTTTAGGACAGAGGCCTTCCATTGCACCTCATGTCCTAATTGTCTCTATTCCTGAGGACACTCCAGGTCCAAGCGCAGCAGTGGATGACCAAGAAGACAGGGCTGAGGAAGAAAGAGAGGAAAGGAGACAAGAAAGAAGAGGCAGATGGAGAGACAGGATGAGTAAGACAGAATTCGGTAAGACATGAGGCAGCAGAGAGAGGCTGAAGAGAGGAGAGAACAAGAACGCAGGGAGAGAATGGACAAGCTTTTCTCTATTCTAAAAAAAATTTGCTAATCAATGAATTGATGATTTGTTTCTGTTTTTTTATGCTCTTGAAAAAATGTTGTGTTTAATTGTGAAAATAAAGTGATTACGAAAAATAGTAATTGACATTAACTCCTTTTCTTAACAGTAAATTAATCATTTACACTTTTTTTTTGAACAGCTAAGTTAGAACAATAAAACAAATAATGTATGAAGAGAAAATAAAAAGATAATGAAAGAAAAAGATCCCAGAATTATTTACAGAAGGATTAACCTGAGTGACCTCTTTCTGGACTGTTTATTTAAAGTTTCTTTCACAAAACAGGAAGTCTCTGGTAGTGTTGCTGGATGAGGTGAAGAAACATCAACAACATGGATAAAGTGCTACATCTGAAACCCGCGGCTGGTCTTTTCTGGTCGGCAAGAGGGTACCCTCCATCTGCAAGGATAAAATGCCCTGGAGGAGGGTAGACTGACTGCCTCTACAGTGGGCTATGGCGGAGCACTCAGGAATCATGCACTGACCCAGGCCAGGACATGTACCAACCAATGAAGCGGCAGCCATCGATCGCACCTGCTGCTTTGACAACGGCTCTGTGGCGTGGAGGTGGATGACCTGGTGGCGAATGGCCACCACCTCTTCTGTGATATGATGGACAGTGGAATGAGGCATCCCAAACACTCTTGAGACCACCCTGTAGGATGCTCCGCTTGCCAACCAGAAAAGAAACACCAGGGTCTCAATTGTAGCACCCCAACCATGTTGTTGATCCATGTTCAGAAGATTAAGCGACACTGCCAGAGACTCCCCGCTCAATCTAAAGTCCAGTCTTGGATCTTCTTGGTTGAAAAAACGGTCCAGGACTGTGACACTCAGGTTAATCCTGTTGTACAATGGTCTGGTCTGGTTAAGGAAATGTAGAGAAGAACAAAAACATTTTTAGTTTAATGGTATGATTTAATTTTTTTATAACATATCAAAGCATTGTCATGATTTTGATGCATAAGGTAAATATACTGATGAGCAATAAAAACACGTCAGCGCTATTTTTACACCCACTTTATGTGCAAAAGGATCTATACGATAAAACTAATATTAGAGAATGTTGTACAGTATTATAATATTAAGATACATTTACATTTTATTTATTATGCACAAGTTAATAAAGTTATACATTATAGTGCAGCCTTTCAGTCCCTGAAATTATCAATGAAACTAGTTTTAGGTAACATTTATTTCTTGTAGAGTAAAAAACATTAAGTTACCTGGGAATCATTATCTCTCAGCAGAAAGTAGCTATATAAATTTCCGGCCGCGGTGATAAAGCTGTTGTAGCTTCTCTAAAAATCAAAAAGTAATGAAAAAGAAAAAGCTTAACAAAATTTCGCTCCCCATCTTCTGTTCAGCGCAATCACGGTTGCTAGGCAACAGGACATGCGCTGAGGTAAGGGCAGGGATATCTGAAGAAGGCTAGACCATCCCAATTCACAGCTGTTGACTTCCAGTCTACCCGGCCTTGAAAGACGTGGCCATTGAATTGGGACACAACTGTAGTCACCTGCTTTGCGTGAGTTAAAAAATAAAAAAGTGCTTTAAAGGAAGAGATTTAATGTTTAACAATCCAGATTTGATCCTCATATTTCTGTCCTTAGTCAGTATATTGATTTTAATTGGCATTAAATTGGCAAGAGTTGCATCTTTTTCCCATAATTATATCTAGATTTAATTTATTCTAGATTTTTTAATGGGTGACTGCTCGGACTGAAGCACAGAGTTTAGGACTATCAATAAACTTGGTCAGATTACTGGATAAGAGAGCTGGTCCATCCAAAGTGGGATCAATGGCATCTTTGCTAATCAGACCAGGTCTTCCCCTGAGCATGTGCCACTTATTTACTAATGGTACTGGGTTGAGTTAGGTTTGATTGACATTGGTGAACCAGTTGGGTTGGGTTTATTTGCCACTGATGAGCACTGGCAAACTAGTTGTTTAAAGTTGATTAATACAGAAAAATCACATTGTCTTGATTTTTAAAGAATTTATTTGCAGATCATGGCAGAAAATAAGCATTTGGTCAATAACAGAAGTTCATCTCAATACTTGGAAATGACAGAGGTCAAACGTTTTCTCACTAGGTCCCCTTGTGTGGTTCTGGGATGTTTGCTCACCGTTCTTGTGATCATTTTGACCCCACGGAGTGAGGTCTTGTGTGGAGCCCCAGATGGACGGAGATTATCAGTGGTCTTGTATGTCTTCCATTTACTAATGATGCTCCCACAGGTGGTTCCTTCACACCAAGCTGCTTACCTGTTGCAGATTCAGTCTTCCCAGCCTGGTGCAGGTCTACAATTTTGTTTCTGGTGT
>JBAMYA010042627.1:0-14207 GCA_037176975.1 Arrhamphus sclerolepis
TTTAGAGTAAGTGAAAGGAAGCAGTTTATCTATGGCCATTTAATGAATATTTCAGAGAAGAGATATAATTGACATGAGGAAGATTACATTAATTATTGGTTCTGAATGTCAGTTTCAATTCCTTGATTTCCCAGCCCTAACACAAACACTATCACTGCCCTTCTTCCAACTTACTACTTATGCACTTCAGATTAGAAGTTACTTACTCCATTTTCCCCAAAGATGAAGGCGTTTCTGATGACGTACTTGATGACGTACCTGATGTTTACCAATATCAGCAACTTCATTCCTTGAGTACAATTACAGTACAGTTGAATATGATCTAATCTGACAAAGAGCACCATCATCTAAATTGCAAATTTTAGCACATTCATTGATATGGCAAAACACAACAGGACTATAGGAATTTTATGTAAATGCAGATTTGCTCATTTTTGTACTGATCCACATCTTTTTTTCATGTGTTCAGATCTAAAATATACCTCCTGATGCCTCCCGATAACTGATACTGACTCAAAAAATACAAGGGGGTTGTGTGTTGTTTTCAAATTGTGCAGGAAAAGTGCAGAAACAGTTGAAAAATAAACATCTACATTTTTCATCCCTCCAGAGAAGTTGAAAGCAACAATGCTTCATCTGAATAGGATAAATAAATAAAAAATTGCAAGAGTAAAACATTTTTTTTGTCTTTTTGTCATGTCATCCTTGAATTATGGGAATATTCTCAACAAGACCTAAATTTGATCAGATTGGGCCCATCTCTATAAAGTTCCTCAAGAAAATTCTGGAAATTATTAACAATTTTTATAACAGAAGTCTGTGAATCAGTATATATTCTCCAGTTAAAAATAATATATCATCACAAATGTGATTTACCATAGATTCTCTCTGGAAAGCATGCAGAGTAAAGATAAGAATTAAAAAAATGGAGTGTGTGTTGTACAAAGTTCAGACATTACATACATTGCCAGTTGCCAAAATGTGTCCAAATTAACACATAACTGTGTTTTAAGTCTTTCTATTTGCACATGTAAATAATAAGATATGGAAACGAAATCTTAAAAAAAAAAAAAAAAAATACACACACACATATATGTGTGTGTGTGTGTCATAGATTTGGACACACAGACTTGAGCTTATTAAATGCCTTATTAAATGAGCTTATTAAATGCCAGTTTTATGTGGATGCAGGATCCAAATTCATATTTCACAGAGCATTGGATATAAAATAAAATAGTTATAATCTTTTTCAATATAGCGATTATAATTAAAATTACTTACTCTAGGTTCAACAACTGCAAAGGAGCCCTATGTTGTTTTTTTTCCAACTGCAGTGTTTATCTACTGTTAAGCATAAGGAGTGCTGGCTCTGATATGGTTCTGAGGTAAAACTCAGCTGCTGGGTAGTTTAGAAATTGTCATGTTGGAATCATTAGATGTGTGTTCTTTAAAAGTAAAGATTTGTCAAACTGAGCAGCAGCAACATTTCACCAGCATTCTCAGCATCACTTCCTCTGTGTTGTTTTTAGGGAACTCCTTGATGGCGCCAGTTGGACGATGGCAGAAAGGCAAAGATCTGACGTGGTATGCAAAAGACAAAAAAGGCAGCGCAACTTTTTCCAAAGAGGATGAACTTGCTGCTGTCAAGGCAGCAGAACATGAGGCATTGATGGCTGCCCTGTATGTACAAATTCCCAGAAAAAAAAATCTATGTCATTTAAAGTTTATGGTATTAAGTAATCACTTTGTTTTTTCTATCCTCAATCTAGAGGGCACAAGAATATAAAGAGACAACCAACTGGCCTTACCAAAGAGGTATGTAGCTTAACTGATTGAGAAAACAAACAAACAAAAATCACCCTGCTGCGTCAAAGGTTGAATGATTTGGATGTCATCTGTAACTTTTCCAGGACCTTGTAGAAGTTTGCAGGAGAGAAGAGACTGAAGGTGATGAGAGGAATGTGGATCGTATATCAGGCTTGGGAAGCTCCAGGTGATTGTCTTCTTCTCGACGTTTAATAAAACCATTCAATTCAAATGACTCTCGACTTTGGCAGCTAACAACCCAATGCAGCAAAATAAAATACATTCCAAAAGGGAAATGGTCAAGCCTGAACATGTAAAAATGCTCTTGTATTATAAATGAAAATAATTCACGAGTATATATCATTCATCATGAACTAGCCCAATCACAACATATTAGCACTGACATGTTAAAACACATTAGCCTACAAACTAGTAAAAGGAATCCTGTCACACGATTCTGAATGCTGGTTCTCAACTCTAAATGTCTTTCATTCATTTTTGTCATTTGGCCCTTTCAGACTTGAACTGTTTTCCAATAATCTGGCAACTGAACACGTCTGTGCCTTTGTTTGACTAGATCTGACCTAGGGACAACACGGCATAAGCCTGCTGTTCTCAATAACGATCACACAAAGCAGTAGTGGGTTCCTTTACATGTGATCAGTTTCTTAGAGAAATCCAAGAAATTAATTTTACTTTAATTACTCTTTTATTAAATAAATCAGCAACAGCACTGTTTTTTCTGTTCAATGCACTTGCTTTCAGTAATTAGCAACAAGGTTTTCTTTTTTTCTCATTTTCAGCATCTGAGCCAAATGAACAAGCAGGGAAAAAAAAAACAACATTTGGGCTGTACGTGAATATTCTGTTTGATTAGAGGTTAAAGTGCATTTCAACCAGCAGTACCCAGAATTTAAATGGTCCTGGTCCTTTCCCTGGGTCTTTTTCATTTCTACTGACTTAAAAGCTTCAGGGTTGTTCTGACCTTTCCTCAAATTCCTTGGTGGAGTGTTGGCACTGTCACACTGATTAGAGCAAACCATTAAAACAGAAATTGTGTTTCAGTTGTATTTGTACATTTCCACAGGTCATGGATATGGAGTTAGAACAGTCTCAACAGGCAGGAATGCACAGGACAAGATTCATAAATGCACAAGATGATCCGCAAATGCTCAAGATGACTTGTAAATGCACAGGAAGTGTTTACATGGACGCAATGATGTCAGTGATGTAGGTTTCTGGAGCTCCTCTGCTCCATCACTACTCCTCGCCTCGCTGGCAGCCATGAGTTGCTTGTCAGAAAGACGTCATTCTCAAACATGTCTGACCAATGGGAAAGCATCCGCCCACCACGGGATGTTTGTGTAAAAACAAAACAAACAAACAAAAAAGTAACGTAATAACTTTTTTTCACCTCAGTCGAAAATCATATATATATATATATATATATATATATATATAATACTTTTTTGATTGAAGGTAGCACTATTTGAATGGTTTAATGTGATTGGATTGTGAGTAAATTGGTTCCCACGTGGGATGCGTTCTTTTGATTGGCTGAAACAAAGAAGATATCTGATTGGTTGCAGATCATTCCTGTTAGAAAAAATGCATTTGTGAGTTGGAGGCATGGTGGGGGAGTCTCAAAATTCACTCGCAAATGCAGCGAAGTCCACAGACCAGCAGCCGTTTGTAAATGAGTTATATTTGTGTGTGCATAAGAAATACATTTGCGAATCATGTCGTGCATTTGCGAATCTTGTCCTGTGCATTTACAAATCATCTTGCGCATTTGCAAATCTTGTCGTGCATTTGCGTATCGTGCCGTGCATTCGTGCCTGTTGAGACTGTTCTAACTCCATACATGGATGGCTTCAGTTTGTGTACTAGAACAAAACTGCTGTGTAACAATCAAAGATTTCTTTTCTTGCTCTGGTTTTTCTGTGTTCTTGTCCTGATTAGACCTCTCTCCTCCAATGCAGAAACATAAGGAAGCACATTTCATTTCCATTCACTAACCATCTGTTGATAGTGTACTCTTCTGCATTGCATTTTGATTATTTTTTCCTCTGTGCCTTAGAGCATAACTGATCAAACGGAACAATCAGTGATCAGCTTTTCATTGCTCTGATAACACTTCTTTCATGTCACAATCAGAGCTCTCCCCTCATTCATTCTGGTGCATGAAAGAAAATACCTAAAGTCTAAATGCTGCCTAAATGACACTAGTTAATGCAAAATGTCCCTATTGTAGAAACCCAGCTATAATTATAACTGTTCCACCCATCACCACAGTTCAGAATTCTTGTTTTCCTTGATGTGGACTGTTATTGCTAAACAACAATGTAAAAAGGACTTAGTTTGAAGCAGCAGCAGTGATAGTGGAGACATTGTCCTCAAGTGGAGTAAAAAATATTTATATAAAAAATTCTTTGAGCACTGCTCTGTTCCTGATAAGAGATCCACCTGACTGTTGAGAACTACAAATTCCAAGTATGATAACTATAAAATGTATGTTTATGTTGAATGTTTTCATCTTAAGTGCGGGGACACGAAAAATGGCGTTGTCCCAAAAGGAAAAGGAGGCAGCTAAAATCGGCCTTCAAGTTTTTACAGTAAGTTCAACTGCTTTCATTTGCCATAAGCCAGCTAAAATGATAATGTACATTAAATGTACAGCATTTTAACTGTGAGTTGTGGTATGTTTTTGACACTAGAACAATCAAGTCTCTTAAGTGTTTTTAATATGGTAGCAGCAATTTGTTGTTGGTTGTAACAGCTTATTTTGTTGGATGTCCAGCTTTATGCAAAAATTTAAGATTCATTTTCTGTTCAGCATCACAAGACCGAGGGTCGTCCAGTGGCATCATCAGCAACATCTGAGAGTGCTGTAAAACAGGAAACAGATGAAAAGTGAGACAAAATCTTAGTGACCTTCTGTATGTTTCACACATACGTTTTACATTTATCTTCACTTTGCAAAATAGCCTCTCTCTAAATATCTCTGTTTAATTTTATAACAAATATTTATTGCCTTTTTTCACCTTGGTAGGCATGAGAGCAAGAAGAAAAAGAAGGAGAAAAAGAACAAAAAGGAAAAAAAGAAGAAGGAGAAAAAGAAGAAAAGGCAAAGAAGAGATTCGTCATCTTCAGAGTCGGATGACAGCAGAAAAAGGTTAGTTATTTTGTTAAAAGTTTTGATCATGAGGTTTTACAAGTTGCCTATGAATAAACCAAATAGCTTCCAGCTGTGTCTGATATGATGAATGTGGACTTAAAGTGCAAAATTATTAAATGAGCGTTTTTGTTTTTGTTTTTTTTTACATGTGACTTTGAGGAATATGTTATCAAATACAGCTCTTCCATATCCAGATCTTTCTGCTCAGAACCATGGACAGTCACATTCAGTTATTTTCATGAATAAAGCAGAAAAGACATCTGCAGTTGATTCCAGCTATTTTATATTTGTAAGCTGTTGTCATGAAGCCACAACAAAACGAGCTCTCATTTGTATGCAATGGAAACTGGTCATTTTTAATTTCCAAAACAAAACAAATTTATCACAAATGTCAAGAACACTACAAGTGGCCAAAGCAACTGCTTGTTGTTCTTTGAAACACACACTCAGCAGCATAAAAAAAAAGAAGAAATGACTTCACTGTTGGATGATCGCAGCATCCTTTGCGAGGTGTAGAAAACCTCATTCACTGTATATCAAATGTGGGGAATGTGTTCCTAGAGAATCATTTCATACAGGATGGAAATGTGGCTTCCAGTACTGCTTGGTCTCTGGTGTTTATGATGTAACTAATACTTTAATGAAATCTGGGACACAATGTCTGCTCAGATTCATTCAGATGCAGCAGAATGATTGGACATATACTTACAGAAAAATACTGGGAAAGCCACTCCAGATTATAAAATCTTTTACATTTGGGGATAAATATATTGCAATGCTCTGTGGGTTCCAAACTTCAAGTCATTGCCTGCAAAGAATTGTCTTCACAGTATTTATATCTCTTAGTTGTGCAAAAGTTTCTAATTACATCCTTTCAAATGTAAAATAAAAAAAATCATTTAGTTTCATAGCTGTAACTTGAATACATGTGATTTAAAAAACAAACAAACAAAAAAAGAAATTATAAATAGTGTTAGTGTTCAAGTATTCTTCAACCTGATATGTTGCTCGTCAGCTTCATGGTAACTGCAGCATTTAAGTTGAGAAACCTGGAGATTTGCTGCCATGGAATATTTCAACACTAGAGGGTGCTGAGACACTGTCCTCTATGCAGCGTCCTGAACAAACAAAGTGTCATTTCAGTGTTTATGTATCAGGAGATTTAGGATTTATCTTAGTGTACCTTATTGGGGTGGGATAACGTATTGATGCAACAAAAAGTTGTCCACACCAGAAGCAGTTACATTCGCATATACTCAGCTGCCTTTGTGTATTTTCAGTGAACATCACCATAAAGCTGCTGGCAGCTGCTTATTCTCCAGCTTCACCATTTCTTATCAGAGCCCCTCCACACCCCAACTCATTGAGTGTTTGTTTCCTTTTCATTTTCAGACACAAAAAGGACCACCATCATCATAATCCATCATACCATAGTCAGAGTGGAGCCAGACCCCATGACAGCCATTCAAGGGGGGGAGCAAAGGCTGAGCGACAGGCTTCCCACCCCCATCATCGACATAAGCGGCATGACACAGACTCCTCTGATGGGGGGTCTCCTGCTCGCAGTAACCCTGCCATCCACAAGAAGGCCCCTGCTGGTGCCACACAAAGCCACAGGCGGCGCCACGACACAGACTCGGACGACTAATGTCCTGCCCCCCTCCCACCAATTCAGAGATGCACAATGTGGACAGAGCACTCCACAGCAGCTTGACCGGCCACGGGGGCCTCATGTATCCTGGACAGTCACGGACACCATGGATGGTAACTAGTCAGTATGACAGAATTCAGCCTCATGTTTTAATTGATACACTCAAGAAGTTTGTCATTTAATGGTAACACTGGTGTCTGTTTGTATATTGTGTTATTATTGTTTGTGTGTAGCTTTTTCCCCACACATTTTATGTGAATAAATCTACAAACATCATAGTTACATCATAGACAAGTGGATGTTTTTGTTTTCTGTGAAACATGTTAAATGTTGAGGAAATTTAAATATTAGGTATTAGGTTTTGGATTGATCTTTTACTGATGTGAACCCCTTGTGGCTTTTAATGATTTTGCAAAACCTTGGTTGTTGCCACCTTTTAAAAATCTATGATCCTTATGATTTTCCCCGAAGATGACAAGTCTGATACCAAGCAATGCACATTTCATGACCACCTATTATAAAAACATGTTTATTGGGGCATTTCTATTATTGCTGCTGACAAAAAAAACAACAACAACAAAACGACCCAAAGATATTTGATGCTTTTCTTATCCTTGCATATCTCCTTTGTTGCAGTGCATCTTTAATTACTTTGCAGCTCCAGACGTTTTTGCTTATTCTTCTTAATCCTTCATCATTCTATGTTCAGCTCTCCCTAACTGCTGCAATGCCATTGGAATGTTCTGCACTGGTTGTAATAGAGTGTAGTGTTTGCAATCGCCTTGAATTGGTCTGAAAGAGGGGATTCTGCAGGCAAGCACCTGGGGGGTATACTAAAAAAAAAAAAAAAAAAGAGCAAGACATTCATAAAGAGGAGTGTAGAAAACCAGACGGGTCCTTTTTATATGGCCGAGTACGGTTAGACCACCACACACAAACCGAGCTGATGAAGCAGCAGGAGTGGAGGCCAAACAAAGCCATGCTGAGGGACCCAAGACTCAAACTACCTCGTCCTCCCCAGCTACCATATTCTCCTGCCATGTTTTATAGGCTTGGCTGCATTAACCATAGCAGCCTAATCAACCTGCAAGAATGCTGTCCTGGATTGCCACCATTACACAACGTGAAGCAGGGTGTGCTTTTCATATAACTACTTTAACCTCAGCAGTGATTTTATTACCTTAGGGCATCATAGTTCTTTCTGGGTTATGTGATGATGGCCCTAAGACTGACATTTGTTGGATTTGTTATACTACCTTTTTTTTTTTTAAAAGGCACAGTTGTTACACTTTCAGGAGTAAATATTAACTTTAAAAAAAAAAAAAAAAAAAAGTTTTCAGTTAATGTCTATAATATCCAAGATTGCATCTGATTTTATCTAAAAAAAAAAAAGTAAAAAAAAAAGTTTCACAACAGGATCGTCAAAGTAGTTTACCCTCCTTTTGTCAGCTATAAAGCCCTTTTAGTTTATTACTACAAAACCTTGTGGAGGTGAGGGGACGATCATTAAGAACCACTTTCAATATTCAATTTAAAGACAGTTAAAAAAAAAAAATTAGTACAAGACACATTTTGTATCCAATTACTTTAATTGCAGTGTTTTATTCCCCAAAACACAGTTTTACACAAAAACATTTGCAAACTGAAGAGATCAATAAAACATTTATGAAATTAGACCAAAAAGGTGTGAAATGCACCCGTAACAAGTAAAATAAAACCCACACCTTTTACAATTAAATGCTGGGAAGACCAGTGTGCCTTTAGTTTTTTTTTTTTTTTTTTTAATGGCCTTGCGTTTACACCAAAGATGACAGATCTTTAAAACATGCAGCTGGTTTTGGTGTTGCTGTCAGATATCCATTTCCCAGACCGATCTGAAGTGAAAGGAGGGGGCACAACCTGCTAAGCCTTAAATGAAGGTATTAAACTCTCAAAATTAAAGTATAGAGCTACAGAAATTAGTTCTCAATGGAGTATTAGTTCTGCTGCCTAATGATGTAAAAACCCATACACGCACATGCCTTTAAGAAACAACACACCATGCAGTATTGCAAAGGCAACACATGAGCAACCTGAGACTCTGAGATACATAAGGCTAATCCAATTCACTGCTTTCCCGACTACAACAGAGCAGGTAGGTGTGCAATCACTACAGCATTTTAACATGTCTTATAACAAAGGCTGGTAAGTGTTCACAGGCAGGTGTGATGTCAGTACAAATAGTAAATGCCAGTGTCATAAATGATAAGTTACAGGGTTGTGATCAATTGTAAAAGTTACCATAGTAGCTATTAGTAGTGCATCATTGTATAATTCAGTTTAATATGAAAAGTCCCTCAATGATCATTTGCTACACTACATGACCAGTAACGTTATGGCTGACTTGAGGTCCTGGGGTTGAAGCATGCCGACAAATTATTTTCCTCCCTTTTATTATTCACTGCACACATGGCTTACTGACCACCATCAAGAAAAGAACCACTGTATGATTTACATGAGTGCAATAGTCTACCCCATTACCAAATTTATTTACATAAAAAGGAAAGAAAAACAGCTTTACAAGAATAGATCAACCCCACCACTTGCATGTGTAATAAAAGCTGAAGTGAGGGTAGCTCTGAGTATGGGCCAACTCAGTTTTGAACCACCTTTGTGAAAAGTGTGAAGAGCAAGGTCAAGGAATCAGTTGAAGGAGATCATTTGAAATGCTCATGTTATTAATGGTTCTTGAGCTGATTAGACAGCCAATCAAGTCCTTCATAAAGACCATCTCCTGTGGTGGCACAGGTTGCCTGGATATACCAGTTCCTGTTACGCAAGGAGTGAAGATTCAGCTTGTCTGTGAGTTCTGCAGCATTCATAGCATTTGGAAGGTCCTACAAAAAAAAGAAAACATTTCAGACCTATAACTTAGGTAAACCAGGGCATTGGTTATGATGTACACCTGTTTAAAACTTGCGTTATGTACCTGTTTGTTGGCGAACACTAATAGCACAGCATCACGCAGCT
Source organism: Arrhamphus sclerolepis (assembly GCA_037176975.1). Classification (NCBI taxonomy): domain Eukaryota; kingdom Metazoa; phylum Chordata; class Actinopteri; order Beloniformes; family Hemiramphidae; genus Arrhamphus; species Arrhamphus sclerolepis. Next base: position 9,645 of record JBAMYA010042627.1, read on the forward strand.
CATCCTCTGCCAACATTCTTAAGAGCTCTTCACGGGCCTCTGCACATCGCTCTCTGTCATTGCTGTCCACAACAAAGATGAGACCTGGAGGACATGCAAATAAAGAAAAAGTAACTGAGTGCTTATTAAGAATCTAAAAACAAATGTGGAAATTTCCATCTTAACATTAAATGCTTAAAAAAAAAAAAATCAAATAAGGCTGTAGTAAATAATTTACCCTGTGTGTTCTGGAAGTAATGACGCCACAGTGGTCGGATTTTGTCTTGGCCGCCAACATCCCATACTGTAAAACTAATGTTCTTGTACTCTACAGTCTCTACATTGAAACCTGAGGGTGGAAAACAAATAACATTTAAAATCTTAGTAAAAGCAGGAGACAACACACATAAAAGGTTCTTTGTAAAATAAGTAATAAGTTTAACTCACCTATTGTAGGGATGGTTGTCACAATCTCTCCGAGCTTAAGTTTGTACAAAATAGTTGTCTTTCCTGCAGCATCCAAACCCACCATGAGTATTCTCATCTCCTTCTTCCCAAACATTTTAAATAGTCCTGCAAACATATTCCCCATGATGGCTGGCGATGGGAACCTACTTCTAGCTAAATAACTTAAAAAAGAAAAGAAAAAAACAATATACCCCAGAAACCTATGGAGAAACAAAAAGTTATTGTTAAGCAATGAAAAATATGTTGCTGAATGAGGTTGTGCTAAAATATTCCTGAAAAAACAAAAACCAACAAATAAGGCAATGAAATCTCAAGTAATTAAAACAACAACAAAACACACACGATGCAACTTAACAAGGTCATTCTGCCTAAAATATTAAGCAAATATTTAAGAAATTATGAAAAAAGTGAAGAAGGGTTCAGGAAACTGTGGAACATTATTCATCTATAGATCTAATCAAGCTCGAAATCATGTGGATGACACAGTTACCTTATACTGGTAGGATTTTTCGTTATGGCAATCAATGACGTCCATTCTTGATGCACACACAAAATTCAAAGGGTAAAGTGACACTTCTACGGCAGCAGCAGTGTTTTTGTGGTACGATTGTTCAGCATTTTTTTTCTTTTCTAAGATCAATGCTGCATGTCTTTGTGCTTCCAGATTACACAATTGTACAACACATTATACATACGTTGGACCACTTGACGTGTGGGGAAACAATACCATGTATGTGCTTAAGGTGATGAACAAGTGAAGCTGCTATTATCATTAGAAATAAGGCTGGAGCCGCCAGAGCAGTCCTAGAGGGACGTAAACAAATCTACCTTAACTCGCTATGGCGCAATGCTATCTCTCCTCCGACTTGTTCAGTTTTGTTTGTTTTAACAAACATAAATAGGAACTATTTAGCACATGTTTAATACTTGTGTCATCCTTCAAAACTTTTTCACGAAAACTAAACATCATGTAGACGAGAACCCGAGCACGAAAACAGTGAAATACCAGGAAAAGGACAGCTTCGCTAGTTAGCTGTTAGCTCGCTGCTACCCCGACTATCAAACCGCAGCCACACACACACACAAACTATTGATGTTTGTAAATCGTGGCTTCGTGGGCTACTTCATTCAATTGTAAGAGAGTGCAAAAATAGTATATTTACTTATTTAAAGTCCCCCCACTTACTGAAGTGTGCTGAAGTGTTTCCTTTCCTCAAGGCGTTTCCTACTTCACAGGAAAATGGCGACAATTTGACACGTCAGTGAGTCCAGCAGCACTTCCGCCAACATCAGACCGGGACGAGTCGCCCCCTGTGGTTAAGGAGGGCATTACACGCACAAGTCGAAGCCTCAGTTGTTAAATTTGTTCCATTTATAGCTTAAAAGTTTTATTTTATTTTACTCTATTAAATTGTTGTTAAAAATATGAGGCGGTTCCTATGAGTATATTAATACCATCATCAACAATTATAGCCTTTGCTACTTAATTTAAGATAAAATAAGATAAAACTTTTATTAATCATGTTACAGCAGCACAGATGCAAAAGTACGATTTAAAATGTATGCACAATAATTGGCACAAAAAATGGTCATAAAAATAGGCACATTATACATTTATTTACAAAAATCTGTAGGCTATAGGTAGGCTATATAGGTTAAAAAAAGAAAGTAAAGATGAAAAAAAAAATTCCCACAGTGTGATGGTCATAAATGAGTAGACTAAAAATAAATATTAAACAAAATAAAACTTAGTCTGTACTTTCTTAATCCCCAAGGGGAAACTGATATTCCATCATTATTTTAGTCGATCCAAGAGAGTCACAGATGATTATAGCTGTTGGTACAAGGGATCTCCTATAGCAGTCTGTGTTACAGCTGATCTGAAGAAGTCTCTGATTGACTCTGGCCTTGAATCACTGTGATGTTTAGAGGATGCTCAGAGTTGTCCATCATGTTTTTCATTTTATGAAGTGCTCTTCTTTACACAATCAGCTTTAGAGGCCCCATAGTCCCACAGTCCCCAGAACAAAGCCTGTGTTCTTTGTCAATTTGTTGAATTTTTTTAAAAACTATTATTATTATTATGATAATAATAATAATAATAATAATAATAATTATAATGATCTTTTTTTTAGTCACTGGCTCTGGTGCTACTTCCTCAGCAACTGACTGCAGATGAGATTGCACTCTCCACAACAGACTTATGGAAGATAACTAACATATTGCTGCAAACACTGATAAACTTAAGCCTAAAGAAGTAAAGTCTGCTCTGTCCCTACTTCTAGATAACATCTGTGTCGCATCTCCAGCCCAATCGTTTTTTCTACGTGAACACTGAGGTATTTGTACTCCTCCACCTCCTCCACTTCTTCTCCCATGATGGATACTTTTTGGACTTCTTAGTCCTTCTAAAATCCACAATCATGTCCTTTGTCATGTTCACATTGAAGATGAGATGACTGTTCCCACACCATGTCAGAAAGCGCTCCACCAGTTCTCTGTTTTCAGTCGCTTGCCTATTGCTGATACAACCCACAATTGTGGAGTCAGCTGACAATTTTACACATCTACAAGCGAGGTTGAAATTTCATAAATGTGCGTCTCTGTAGTTGATGTGTCATATAAGTGGGTAAGACTTTAGAACTTATCCATAAGTTGAAGCATTTTGCAAATAAATTTAATTAATTAAATTCATTTTTTAAAATGAATTACCTTAAAAAGTTTTGACAGTGTAAGCAGAGGATTGGTGGAACAACTGAGAAATGAATGCTCTCAGGTAGTCAATTGCAGGTTAGTAAAATGTTTGGATAAAAAAAAACCCATCAGGTTGAGTCTTTCAGAAGATTATTCTTTGAAGGCCTTAGGCTGTTGCTTTCTTAGTGTCTGGGTTAATATAAATGTAATGACACAAAATAGAAAACTGTCCTACAGTCTGATGTACTGAAAATTTGAATGCTACTGGAAAGCAGGGGAAATTCACCCTTCAGCAGTAAGAAATAAAATAAACATCCAGGTTATTATCAGCACAAAAAATAAAATAAAAAGTCACAGTATGTGGTGTATTGATGGTGCATCAGTGCACATAGGACCTAACAGCAATACCAACCATCAATACCATCTAGACAATGGTTATCTTTCAGGAAGGACCAAGACAACAAGACTAAACCAAACCATATATTACAACATGATTCTGTTGTAAAGCAGCAAGTTGTAAAACACAACGTTGCTCATTTTAAGACATTGATCAACATGAACTGTAAACTGAGCAAGAATGGCAGAAATATTTTTTTTCTTTTTAAACTACACTAGTTAATATCCTCACTTGCCAAATATATACAGACTGTTGCTGCTATGTTAAATACTTTCAATGACTCAATCCTTTTTTCAGTTAATATAGGGTTTAAATAATTGTATTCCATTTCATTCACATTTACAACGTCCTACCTGTTTAGTAAAGCTGACAGTCAGTAAGAGCAGTTAAATTTAAGCCGGTAACTTCCACTTCCTTTCCATCCACGACCAGGTCATTGAGGAAACAGTTAACCATGTTAATGCGGGGACAGCTGAATTTTAATCAGGGTCAACTATGCCTCCTAAACCCAGCAGAGGGGGCAGCAAGAGGGGAGAAGGCCAGAGGAGAACAGCAGGAGGAGAGAAGGCCGAAGGACCACACAGTGAAGGCTCATAATGTTGCCTTTCTCTGGAACCGTGATTTGTGGTTTTGACCCGGTGAGTGTCAGAGGAATCAATTTCAGCATATTTTCATGACAACTATTGTCTTTTTTAAATGCGTGGAAGGTAATTTTTTTGGAGTGAATATTTACTTTCTTGCCGAGTGACTCAATTACCAGTTCAACAAAATGATGCTGCCTTTTCAGTTTTGGTTAATCTTGTTTTTCATCTGCAGCTGTTGCATACTTTGCAACAATGGTGCAATTAAAAAAAAAAAAAAATCAAACACATACACATTTACTTCTTTTTCATTTAGCAATATTGTCTGTATATACATAGATATATTTATATATCTATGTATATATACATATATATATATATATATCTATCTATCTATCTATCTATCTATCTATCTATCTATCTATCTATCTATCTATCTATCTA
>JBAMYA010042628.1:0-14206 GCA_037176975.1 Arrhamphus sclerolepis
TTGGATTCAATCCTGAGAGTTACCCTGCTCCGGAGCAGGTTAGCCGTTCAGCGTATGTTACCCCGGTGATGTACCTCCATAAGCAATTACTGAGTTTCATGATACAGAAAACCCAGGATTAACCCTGAAGTTACCTCGCTGAAGTAAAATCTCACTTTGTGATACAGGCCTCAGGTTTCTGCTCTAGTTGATGTTGTTTTGATACTTGAACATAAGGTGATTTGACAGACTTGATCAAAATGAAAGTAAAATTAATTATCATCCTGTGTTAACATAAGCTAGATCAGCTAAGCTAAAATGGCTAACTGTGACTGAACTAAAGGCTGATTTATACTTCTGCTATGTTGTAGGTGGTGGCTTCACCGTGGGCTTTGATTGGTAAATTTGTTCTTCATCTTAGATTTTCCTGCTGTTACGTCAGGAAGTAAACAAAAGAAAGCTCAGCACTGTGAGCTACAGCGCTGGAGAAATAAAAAACCCACACTGCCACCTAGTGGTTGGAAGTGGAACTATAGTGATGCCAAGAAAATATATTTCTTATTTCTTTTGTTGCTAAAATCAAATTTAAAAGTTATTTTTTTGTTAAAACCACTACACGTTGCAATACCACTTCTGGCCACACTGAGTACATCACATGGAAGTTCATGCATCAGTATCACAGACTCATAGAAATGTCTGAAGGACCCTGGACCCACAGATTTGTAGAGCTGCTGGAACCCAATTTTTCTGGAACTGCAATGTTGCAAAGAGGGACGACAAAACTAAGAAAGCCAACAGCAGAGCCAATAGCTAGCTCTCTTTCTAGCATAGCCTGTCTGACCACATCACTGTTGAACTAATCCCAGTCTACAGACCACTGATCTGCAGAGACAAACCCATCACCAAAACTGTCCAGGTCTGGGCTGAGGAGGCCTCTTCAGCACTTCAGGACTGTTTGAGCTCTCTGACTGGGAGGTTTTCAAAGAGGGCTCAGATCTCGAGCGTTACACATCGGCCATTCTGTCCTATTTGCAGTTCTGCACTGATGTTGTTCTGCCCACTAAGACTGTCCAGGTTTTCCTGAACCAGAACCCATGGATGGCCGGTACTGTGCGGTCCCTGCTCAAAGCCTGGGACGCTGCTTGTAGGTCCGGTGAAGGGCTGGCCTACAGTAATGCCTGTAGAGATCTGAAAAAGGGAAGAAGATACAAGAACATGTGGAAAGGCCTCAGGAACATGGTAGCACCAGCCAGCAGATCAGCAGGGATCTTAAACAGCTTCTTCTTGAGATTCAACACCAGCAGAGGCAGAGTAACTGTTACTCCCCCCAACTCGAGGACCAGCACCAGCCCCTAAACCTGCAGCTCCACCAAGTGACCTCATCCCTGAGGAGGATCAACACCAGAAGAGCTGCGGGGCTGGACAAGGTGTCGGGGACGACTCTGAGGTCATGTGCTGACCAGCTGGCAGGGGTCTGGACATCTTCAACCTGTCCCTGCACCTGTCCACCGTCTCTGTCTGCCTCATGTCCTCCATCATCAAGCCTGTAGCTAAGAAGTCAGCTGTGACCTTGAATGATTACTGCCCAGTTGCTCTGACTCTGGTCATTATGAAGTGGTTTGAGAGGATCCTATTAGGACACATCAAAGACAGCCTTCCTGCTGGTCTGGAAAGGTGCCAGTTTGCCTACAGGGGGAACCGGTCCACAGAGGATGCTGTCTTCATAGCGCTGGAGACAGCCCTGACTGACCTGCAGCATCCTGACACCTACGTTAGGATGCTATTTGTGGACTTTAGTTCAGCATTTAACATCATCATCCCAGATTCCTCCACATTTCTGACACTGCTGACTTCTGTCGCAGCCCGTCTTTGGTCTCCAGACGGTTCTGTCGTTCATCTTTGCTCCTGCATCACTGTCAGATCCACCACCAGCTACCATGGAACATTTTTACCACGACTGACCATCTTTCTTTTGAGACGGCCATCATAGTAGTACAGTGTGAACTCGGCTTCAGACTTGAGGTGCACCTCTAGTGGGACAAAGTGGTATTGCAAGATCTAGCAGATTTATGTGCCCCCATGTGGTCAGTAGCGGTATTGCTACATTGAGTGCCTCTAATATGGGATTTAGAAGATGAAGATCTGTTTAAGCAGCATCGGTTATGGGTGTGATCGGTGGTCAGGCCTCAGTCTTCAACCTGCACTTCCAGGACAGAGTATCGTCTGGGTTCTCGGAGGCAGCGGCATAAACAAAATCCACTTCCACAGTGTGCCTGTGCTTGTGGGCGTGTCCTCTCCACTCTACACCCCCATCCTAAAGACAACAGAGCAGAGCTCCAGCAAGCGGCAGCCTGAAATGTGGCTCATTTGTCAGTGACACGGGAATGCTTTGACCTTCCCCAAGACGGGCAAGCTTTGCCAGCTCAGCACTTTTTCTTTCTCGCCGAATTACAGTCGTCATCCGCATGAGTGAGAATGGCTCCCCTAGTACGCGACAGCAAAGCTCCACACACAGCAAGCGGCTGCATTTAACAACGAGGAGCGTTGCAAGTAAAACGCAGAGCAGAAGGACTGGTGGTTATGTATTATCAGCTGAAAAAGAAACTGTCCTCTTTTCAGGTTTTATGCACCAGGATGTAATAAAACATCATCTGGTCTCTGGCAGCTCCTGGATTTGGGTAAATGCAACCACAGGAAACACCCATATGTCACACTGATGATGTTGTCGTACTTTGTGCAACAAGAAACTGAGCCAAAACACAAAATACAGCTCACAAAGAGCCATATTTTGCACTCTGAAAGAAGCTTGTTGAGAAATTTCACTTCACTGAGGTTCAGGGTCATTTGTTTAAAGGGCACATATTAAGGCTTTTCCTGACTTTCAAATATTCAGTATAGTTTTAAAAGCTCATACGTCCTGTTTTCAGGCTGTCATTTAAAATGTGCATCAGTGCGTTTTGTAAGAGCAGTGATACAAGGAGCTTTTCCCCCCAGAATGACTTTTTGCTAATGCAGCCATGAATGGTTGTCTAAACCAGATCAGCACAGCCTGTGCATCTATCCCTACATGGGTTCAGGCCTGCCCCCCTGCCCCCTGGATTTAGATCTAGTTCAAATGTTTGACATGACCCATGTTTGGTAATGTTTCCAACTGGTCCAGGAGGGTAAACCAGTGATATCAGAGTAAGCAGTGAGTAGGTGGAGGTAAAACAGGAAAACCAGTAAAACATCTCCAATGTAATGACTTCAGTATGAATAGTGATCAAAACTGAATTATATGTGAACCTAAAGCAAGTTCCTAGTGCAAAATCTTAAGGTTCACTTCTGGACTTTGACCATTGCAACACCTGAAGATTGTTGCAGATTCACTGTCATGTTTGGTATCATCCTGAGATAGATTTGAGGACTGCCACATAAACTAACGTCATCCAGTTTCTTCTTCGTGTTTTAGTGGATCTTTCCTTGTACTGTGCACACCCTGAGTATGCACCGAGTTACTCCAAACCAGCACATTTGGTGTGTTTAACCAAAACGATTGAAACTTCACCAAATCCCGATTACTGTTGAAGAGCCTTCCTTGTTTTCTGGTCATTCTCAAATATGAATAGTTTGCTTTGTTGACAGTGTAAATGTGACTGTAGTTAATTATGATCAATAATTTCAAGGCAGTAGACATGTACTTATGTGTTGGATAGACTTAGATTTGGTTAATATACTTTTTTTTTTAAATTCTAAGTTTAAAGTAGACACATGCTTCCAGAGCTAAAGAGTCACTACATGTTTGTCTGCTCACAGGAGACCGATGACCTGCATGTTACGAAGCCTTTCTGTTCTGGTCACCAGTCAGACCTCCATTAAGGGGACAACCAGCAGCTACTGTGGTCCGGGTCTGTCCTTCAGTACTGCAGCCACGCCGAACACAACACAGACTACACAGATTGTTCAAGAGCAAAAGTAACTTCAAAGAAGCACAAGAAACTCCTGCTACACATACAAGCGAATGTGAAGGGTGCGTTTATTTGCGTACGGAGTGGATGATCAGACCTGTTCACTCCAGAAGCAGTCGTGTACACATTTAATTGAAATGTCACATTAATCACTGGCCACTCTCGATCAGATTTCCCAGGATGCACGTTAATGTAAGGTCTAAACAGGGCCTTTGCCTTGTTGCATGACCTAAATTTGCCCAGGCTTTAGCTTTTGAACAGATTCCCTCACTTTTGACTAGAATACTTGGATCCATTCCCTGCAAAAACAAGCCCAGACCATCACCCTCCCACTACTTCAGCAAATGAGCTTTGCTGAATTGACCAAATTTGACACTGACATGGTCAAAATCTCCACTTTGGTTCCATCTGTTCCAAAATACAATTATCCAGAAGTCTAAAGAAGCCATCCTTTCTTCAGTCTTTTGAAAATGAAACTGTTTATTGTGGAACGTTTACTATGTTCTGATTATAAAACCATAGAAATGTTTACATGTACCCATCACATGGATCATAGAAGATTACTTAATAAGATGTTGGACCTTCTTACATCTTCAAAGCAGCTGAACTGTGAGGAGCAGAGATAAGAAATGTTTTCTGACGACAAGGAGACAAGTAGTCGTCCTTCTGTGGGAACCCTCTTACATTTTTATCACACTGTGAATGAAGGGTTTGTCCTGTTGAAAAATTGGACCAGGTTCTGTAAAATGACTGCACATTAAGCTCCAATATGATCATGCAGAGCAATCAGTCTTGTCGGTGGATTTATGGGGGATCTTAAATCTAACTGACTGAACGCTGCAACTTCCAGCTGGCGACATTATGGTTTCAGACGTTTTACAAGCTCTGATATTCAGGTCCTATGCTTGGTTTTAAATTATGTAACAGAAACGTTTATTTTCATACTATAAATAACCCATTGCAGAAAACATTTTAGTGTAGGTTCAAAGCTTGAATACGTTTTACCAAACGTTCAATGATCCAAAGCTTTGACTGAGGCCATTCACTCATGGTGAGTGTGGCCGCCATTAAATCTGGTGCAATTCTTAATTTACTTTATACCTTTTGGCCACATCTGGCCCTTACAAAACCTTACAAAACTCTTGCCAAAACCCAAGTTTGGACTATTATGATGAACTTTGGGACATTTCTGGCTCACATAGTTCTTGCCAGTTCAGTAACTGGGCCATAAGAGCAGAAAGGAGCCCAGATTAGGTCCAGATGTGTCTGCTATCTTGGGTACGTCGCCTGAGAACGCTTTGAAAGAAACTCGGGATTCCTGAAAAGCCAAAGCCAAATATCCAGGATGGACCTGAATCTTTCCACTAAAGACAAAAAACACTTTCAAGGAAATCTGTCCAATCCAAATGCAGCGATACCGACCTACAGAAATGACTTGTAAACTCTTAAGTACCATAGAAATGTCGCAAACAATCTCATCAGAGATAAACTTCTGCTCATAATCTTTGACCAAGATCAAGAAGGAACTTGTATCATGTGTTTTTGTATTTCATATGTCCTCCTCTGCTCCATTGTTGTGTGGTGTCCCGCAGGGCTCGGTTCTGGGTCCTCCCCTCTTTATGCTGTACCTCCTCCCTCTTGGCTCTGTTTTTAAGAAATATGGGATTTCTTTTCATCGTTACGCGGACGACAAACAAATTTATGTCCCCCTTAAGAAAACAGACACCACCTCTCTTCAGTCTCTGTTTTTATGTTTGGACGACATGAAAGCATGGGTGGCCCTAAACTTTTTAAAACTAAATGAGGAAAGACAGAGGTGATGATTTTTGGAAATTCCATGGAAGCTCAACTGTTTGATGTTGGTTTCTTGTTCCAGCACATCAGGACTATTATTACAAATTTAGGGGTTAAAATGGATGCTGGACTGAAGTTATTTCCCCCAGTTTAGCCTCTCCTCACTGGCTGCTGGTACATTTTAGGATTCATTTTAAATTTCTTTTATTTGCTTTTAAAGCTCTTAATGGCCTGGCCCCGCCTTACCTGTCCGAGCTGCTGCATCCCTACACACCCTCCGTTCCCTCAGGTCAGCTGACCAGTTGCTTCTGAAGGTGCCAAAGACGAAGCACAAGCTTCGGGGACCGAGCTTTTCCTGTAGCAGCTCCAAAGCTGTGGAACGACCTTCCTTTATACATTAGACACGCCCCTTCACTTTCTGATTTTAAATCCCTTCTTATGACCATCTGTTTTCTTTGGCCTTCGACACAATCTGAGATGTTGGCTCTGTTGGATTTTATTTGATTATTTTTACTATTTTATTTTCTATTTCGCTTGTTGATTTTATGATTGTTCATATTGTGTTTTATGTGATTGTGTACAGCACTTTGTTCCTTTGGGTGTATAAAGTGCTCTATAAATAAAATTGGTTTGGTATTTTTGGTGTACAACAGCTGAGAACAAGGCATTTGCTAACAATAACCTTTCACTATCTTCCTGAGTTCTTCTTCAACATTTATGATGCTGACATCAATCTAATTTCCTGTAAACACAATTGTAAATCAGCATTTCTTAAATACGTATGTATCACATATGTTCTCATCAAATGAAAGAATAACAATTGTTCTTTCTTTGTGCAAGGAGCCCTTGTCTGATCGTATGTCCAACTATGGTAAATAGAAGGAATGTCTCTGTGTCAAGACGCAATTTACAGCTTTATATACATGAACAGAGGTCAACGATTCTGATTATGACGTATGCATGGTTTCAAAACCTGATGCAAAGATTATTACACTGGTGAATGACGTACTCATGAACTCCATCACAACTGGGTTTGTTTCCAGCAACTAAAGTTTCCAGTCCAAATTAGTGATGGTTAAATAATATTACTTTTTTTTTGAACTAGTAAAATAGTTCAGAAATTGTTCCGTTTTATAGATTCAAGAGTCAGTAAACGTACTGGATGCTTCACTACCTTTATTTCTCAGCACTAAGATCACTGCCAGATGGTGTAAAATCTGGGGAAAACGAGGGACTGTATAAGCTTCATGGGTGAATTTTGACTGGTGATTTCCTGCCATCAGACAGTTTCAGAGCATGCAATGTGGCAAAAGGCCTGCCAGTGGACACCCTTTGGGTGTCCTTGACCCTGATGTACAATGGCGATACCTGGAGGGAAACATGGAGGGAAACCACTGATGTTGTTTTTGGCGTCCTGGGAATGGGTGGGTGTCTTGTTGTGTCTAGGTCCATGGTACCCTCTGGGAAGTCTGGGAAACTCCTGAGAACCAAAATATTGATGTCATTACATCGCATTACTGTTCAGACGGGTCTATGTGGGTCCCGAGGGCATTTACCTTGGCGAGTTTTGGACTGGTACCAAAACATGTGGGTTACTGTGAGCTTTAGAGTAATAAAGCTGTTGTGAGCGTGATGCTGCAGAGACTCTTTCCAGAGGGTAGCGGGGTGGTCAGACTGCATTTGTGTGCAAAGTTGTAGATGGATGGAGGAGAAACCCCCGATGGTGCAGCACAAAGCTGCTATCTTTGCCGCAGATCATTTCAGGACCCTTCCTAATGGACACACCAGACCACAAACCAACGACATCCAAAATGAGTGCCATGAGAACGTACCATCACAAATACAAGTGACAGCTGGTCCTCGTGGACCTCCTCTAGTCCTCTGTTATGGTTCTAAAGGTATTCTGGCTGGACCCAGCAGTGAACAGGTAAATATAAGGTAGGTGAATTTATTTTAAAGGACAAAAAAACAAAACTAAACAACAAATTTCAAGCACCCTGAGGTTTGATTCCAGGTTAAACATAAAGGTTCCTTTCTAGAGCAAGAGTTAGTAAGTGGGCTTCTCTTCAGTTAAAACTGTATTTTCAGTTCTGGTTACTGACTGGTACTGAGGCTGGGAGCTAGCTGGGATACTTGGATGCTGGAAGTGGCAGGGGCTGTGGCAACAAAAAATTCTGGTGATCTGGTACGCCAGGATCCAGCGCAGATGGTGGAGTGAGTAGTTAGAGTAACATTGGCCAGCGATCCATCCACCACGCCCAGAAGAGAGTTGGAACCACATGAAAAACTGTGCACACACACACAAAAAAAACGAATCTGGTCACCATCAGCTCCGACGGCACCTGCTTAGGTAGCAGCATTAGAAATCAGGATGTTTGGACAGATTTATTCCAGCATAGCTGAACCAAACCAGCTTCCAAGCCTCGTCATTTTCTAACAAGGAATAAGAAGCTTCAATAGCACTTTTCAGGAAACCTGAGGCTGGTGTTACGAGCGGTTTGTCCAGTTTGTCCAGTGCTGCACATATGAAACTCAGAAATCCAACATCTGGACCTTCAGTACCTCAGGTGAGGTCTGCAATAAATAACTATAGTGGATTGGAAGATGTGACTATTTTTCTGTTACAACAGGAGAGAATAGAAGATCTTTTAGTTATAAATAGACTTGGTTAAATCTTAATTCCAAGTCTATTTATCCTTCTCTGTCCTTGTATCTGTGTTTCAGTGGAGGAGACTTTGAGTCTATGCCATTAAAGAGACCACACCTACAGCCTTGATATAGTACAGAGTATAAAATTAAAAGAAAAGAACGCGTGAATGTCTATTTTGGGTATGCCAGGAACCTCCAGTGTTACACGCTACAGTAAACCGTAGAGGTTATCAACCAGGTTGTAAACAATGACTGGATTTACGGATTAAAGACCATCCTGGTAACACTCCAGCTCAGCGCTGTGAAAATGTCAACTTGTGGCTCTGAAGCTATTTGTCTTGGTCTTTTGTGTAATTTAATTAAGATTAGAACTGAAAAACGCCTCTCTGTGGGATGAAGAAAAGCCACACAGAGAGAGAGAGAGAGAGAGAGAGAGAGAGAGAGAGAGAGAGAGATGTGCACGCACTCATGCAACACTTTTAAGGAGTAGAAACTGAAGCTGTTGTCCCAACATGGAGGAAACAACGCTTCTTTTTTTTTTTTAATATTCAACACAAGTGTCTTCAAGATAGGCTCAGCCGTGACGGTTCTCGCTAACGTTCACGGCCTGTCACTGAGACGGCGAGTGTTGAGAGCTCAGTTTTTCTGAGAAAATCTGCAGTTAGTCTTCCAGCAGAATATAAAAAGAGTTGGAGAAAGCTAGCTGATGTTTACGGTGGTTTTCCATCTTATGTTAGCATTGCTTCTGCTGTCACACATTAAACCAAACTTAGAAATGATTTCAGCCTCTGATATATTTAAACTTTTTACATTTATTTTTAACATTAAAAGTTCCACTCTAAACTAGAACTGGAAACATGTGACACCTTTGCCCTGTCATTGAAATTCATACTGATTTATGTACGTACCTTGTCTTTGAATGGTGACATCACGTTGAGAATGCGTCAGCCAATCAGGCTGCGGCTAGGCACTGGCCCCTAAAAGTATAAAACAAACACGGACCCTCAAACAGTTTATACTTTTCAAATACAGATTTTCACAACATATCATGTATTTTACTACGGTGTGATGTTTTTATTGTGATATGGATCGCCCTGGGTCTGGAATAAAGAATTGAAATAGCATCCAAGAAAGAAAGAAGCGAATTTCATAAAAACACCTTGACATTCACGCCTGTAGGGGGAGCTGAAAACAATAAAAGTTCCTTTGTGTTGATTTAAACAGTGATTTGCAGTTTCTCTGTACCGGGACCTGAAGAGATGGACCTTCCAATGACGTCGCGGTCTTAAGCTGCTTAGAACTGCAAAGTCAAACTGAATTATGTTGCACTTTTTTCGGGGGGCGGGCATGAAAACAAAAAAGCACTTTCCTCTTTGTTTTCTTTTTACTTGTGTCACAAAATGAGCAGGATAAAGAAGAAAATTAAATAGGAGTTTGAATGATGTATTATTAATTATATTTTTAGTCAAATAATGCAGCTATGACCTTGAAATGAAAAAGCCTTTCTGCTAATACGTTTTAATTTTCAAATTTGACATTTCAAATTGATTTTTGGTACATATTTGCTGGGCATCATTAAAAAAACTTAATCATCTTTTTCTTTATCATTTTAATTAAGTTACAAAATGAGCAGTCTTGAAGAAGAAAATGAAAATGCATTTTATTTATGAGTCCAAAAATTCAGCAATATTCTAAAAATGACAAGACATTTCTGTTAATGCTTTTTAATTTGAATAATGGTACAGAATTGCTTCCATACAGTAATGAGTCAAACGGCTTTGAAATTTCCTCAGAAATGTTGTAGTTAGAAGTTTATTCTTGTCTTTGCACACTGGTTGACCAGATAAAATGAAGTGGCCAGCTGGATTTGGCCTCTGGGCCTTGAGTTTGATGTGTGTTGTTGGAGAAAACAGTTGGTTTATGTTGCAGTAAATGGTAGAAAATCAAAATTTTATTCACTTTCTATACAATTTTATTATATCTGTTCATCTGTTGGCACTTTATAGCTGATTTGATTCAGGATAAAACCATATTCATGTGCTGGTAATGAACGATTAGAGCAGCAGCAGTGATTGTGGGGTTTCATCGGCATCCCAGGTGACTGTTAATAACGTTCTTGTCAGGTTTAAAAAATAGGCAAACCATGCAGACTGACAGAGAGACGGAGCAGGATCATATTGAAAGTATCAGTGGTGTTTGCTTTAAATCTTGGATCACGGTGAGGGAGGCCGGAGCTTCTCACAGCTGCCGGTTATTATTCATGCAGCCCCGACTCTCAGTGAACGTGACCGTCCTCACACATTCGCACAAACGCTGAACGCAGCGACAGACATCACAACCAGAATGTGAAAAATAGAAAAGATCACAGATGAAAGTAATAAAGCAGTGCATCACATTACGTCGGCTTCATTTGTGAAGCTCCATGCTGCATCTCCTTTCTAAGAGCTTCCCAATATGACTCTTCAGCACTTTTTATCCTCAAACTGACAGTTTAGAAATGGAAGAAAAAAGGTCCACAGATGTGCTTTTTGCCACCACATTCCTCTCCTAATCTCACAAACGACATTCCACTAACAATATTCCACCAGATTAAACAGGTTTTATTAGTGATTCTGCAGTTTTGACATCTAGGCTCAAGTCAACCCCCATTTATAAGATTTACACAGATATTATTGATGATGAACTTTGCTTTACTGCCTCTGAAAAATGGAGCCTGCAGGAGGAAACTGGGGAGAAAGTAAGAGTTCAAGAGTGGAAGAAAGCTTGGTGCGTATCGCTAAGCGCCTCTTGCTCCTTTCTGGTAGAGCATTTACCTGGTTAGAGTCCGATCTAAAAGACGGGGACTGCTTTGTGTCGTTTGGTAACTCAGTAAATCTGAGCAAACAAAAATGACGTGTGGAGTTCCCCAAGGTTCCGTTCTGGGGCCTTTTGTTATTCAACATCTATGTGCTCCCACTTGATCAAATTAGAGAGTTCTGTCAATTTTTAAAATTTTGCCTTTACATTCTGTTATTTTTTTAATGTGTTTTTTTTAAACGTTTTAATGTAAAGCTCTTTGGATTGTCTTGTATATAAAAATAGAAAATAAACTTGTCTTACAGCCTCATACCGTTGAACGGTATGAGGCTGTAAGACAGTATAAAGAACCAAGATGGTGGAGTGAAAGTGAGGATAAACAATGCTTAAAAAGCCTGCATGAACTAGCTTCCTGAGGATGAGCTCATTACTGTAAATAATAGCATTCCAACAACAAAAGATTAGCCCACATACGAATCTGGAGGACGGAACAAAAACGTCTTTTTCGGCTGCTTCCTGTTCAGGGTTGACACGGCTAAATGATCTGCATTGATTTTCCAATGATTTTGCTTTTTTTTTTAAACACAGAAGTCTTTCCTTACCCAACTGGGATTTGAAGGTATGAAAAAAAGAACAAACAAACAAAAAACAAAAACAACACCTACTGAGCCAGAAGTGGAACTAATAACACCAGAGAAGCTTTCTGACCTCTACTGACAGTCCCTAGTGGCCAGCTGAAGAACTGCAAGGGCACTTCAGAGTCATCAGGTTGTATAAATGAACAAACTCAATGATTCAGCAAATTTTTGTGGTTCTTTAAGATCATTTGTAATATTTCTGATGTCCAATAGAGACCTGGATAATATGTTTTTGCTTTAGTTATATAACCTCAGTTCTAAAATGCTTGACTGTCATCGTGGGTGGTAAACTTCAAAGAACTGCACTACATTTGTGGTGAGAACAGAAAAGAACCTTTAAATCTCTAAGTAAAACAGATTCAGCTGTATGCCGTTAGATGTCTTTTATTTAGAAGTAGGAATTTTTGGCACCGTTTTGAGATAAAATCTGTACATGGCGAGCACAGAGACGGATGGGACGCCACTCTAACACCCCTTTTCCCTCCATACGCTGTTATGTTGAGCGTGTTGGCTGAATGCAGGGCTGCAGGTGTGGGTGATTTTGCTTGGACAGTAATAGTCGCAGTGGTTTCTGAAGCACATTATCTGCTCAGTAGCTGCTGTAATGGATTCGTCAAACCAGTGTGATTAACAGGATAAGAGCAGCGTCTTCTATCACCAGTAATATCTGCTCTTCTTAAGGGAAGTCATTAAGAGAACTGCTCTCATTGACGAGCTTAACCAGTCAACTCCATCCAGATGAAAGTGCTGAGGCGATAGGCCGCCGCAGCCTCATCTCACCACATGAGAACTTCCCAGTAATGAGTCATACGTGGTTTATTGATGTGTGAATCGCACAGGAGTGGGAGGGAAAGCCGTCTTGCAGGAACCTTTGATTCCCTTCACTATTCATTCTCTCTCTTTTACTTTGACGAGAGATGCTGAGTGTGATGCAAATCAGCTCGGTAAATAGGTGATGGCACAAAACCCCCATCCAGCTCACAACGTTTCTATCACATGCGAATGTTTTGTTGCGAGCTCCCTCCAGCCTCATTCCCTTTTTTATTCTCTCATTAGCTGCAAATGCATGCAAACCTCCAGCTACAATATATCTGCAGCAATCTTTGAAAGGTATGACGCCAACATTTGTAGGGAACAAAGATCCTTAATTATGGAACAATCCATTTCTTGAAACTGTACTTTTGTAGTTTTAGTTCTGCCTTAGCTTCTCTCCCCGAAGGATGATATCTGACAGAACTGGCTGATTACATGACAATACTGTCAATTTAGGGATGAAAAGCTGTGAACCAGACCACGATTCTGTGGTTGAAATAGCTCAATGACCACTTGTGCCTTGGATTGCTGAATTTCTGGCGTGAACACACCCTTCACCTTCAAAGGACACCCTGGCCCATTGCCTTGGAGAGAATGTGGCAGAAAGACCCACCTTTGAGTGAAAACTGTATCACAGCAACAGAAATTCAAAAGAACAAAATAGGACTGATTTCTTCTGGTACATTATGCTTTTCCTGATGTTGAAAGGTTCAAAGTTGATTTAACTATAATATACCAACAATTCAGGGCATCTAATAGTTATTTTGACAGCTACGTGATCCATTAAGCAATAAGTAAAAGTTTTAAAAGAGCAGTCATGCTAAGTGCTTTCTGTTCGTGCATATACAGATTGCTCCTCTAAACTCCAAGACCAAGATCTGTCCCCATGTAAGGGTCAGCCCTACCCCCATTAAATGTGATTCAGTTGGAAAAAAAAAGAAAAGAAACATCCACCAATTGTCTGACTGGTTTTGGAAGGGACCCAATAACAGCAGAGTGAGCAGGGAGCAGGGAGAAGGTGAAAACAGGGTGCTCACGGAGCTCATGGAGAAGCAGAAGATTCTGGGCTGTATTATCTCATAGTTTTTCAGTTGTGATCAGAGTAAAACAACTCTCTTGCGGTGGTTGATCAATATCAACAGAAAATTTAATAGTTTCCTTCTGATAGCGAGAACGTTTTATTCAGTTGTGACATCAAAAAGTGGAATAACTGAAGTGGAGAGCAGCTGGTTTATGCCAAAAAGTCAGGATTTAGCAAACGTTTGAAAAAGTCAAAACTCATGATTTTTTTGTAAAAATTAAGAAAAATTTGAAATTATAGAAAATTTGCAGTTTTATGACTTTTGTAATTTCACGTTGAAATGTTCCATAAAGTTGATATTTTTCAGCACAAAAAATTGGAATTTTTAGTTAAAAATTCTGAATTTTGTGATATTTGTGATTTAAAAAAAAAAAAAAAAATCTTGGTTGTTGAAAAGTTTTCAAAATTTGTAATTTTACAACTTTTTTTTTTTTTTTTTTTTTTTTCCAAAAAAGCCACTTTCCGTGGTTTTAGAACAAATTTCCCCCTTTTCTGAGAAAAAAAACCAA
>JBAMYA010042629.1:0-14203 GCA_037176975.1 Arrhamphus sclerolepis
ATTTAAGAATAAACAGCTCACACATAAAAAAATTAAAGGAAATGATCATAATAAAAGTAAGACTAAAACATAAGAAAGAGGAGAAAAAAAGAGCTTGGCAGTACCAGAACACAACGGGGAGCAAAACAGACTGAGAAAAGGGGAAAGACAACACAAAAGCCATTTCTCAACATGCGTACTTGTCTGTACTTGAGAAAAATCATCAGTCTCAGATGTTTTGTTCAGATTCAAAGGTCACATCTGGACAGCATATAGTTGAAATCCTTGGATGTGTTCTTGTTCTTTGTATTTGTAGCAATCTTATTGAGGATGTATCCAGTCTTGATGGACCTGAGACTGAGAAACGGCCACCATGCACATTCAGGGGCTGGCAAGACCAAGGACCCAACAAATCAGTCAAATAGGACTAAACACAAAAACCCGAAGCTGGAGAACATACTTTGGAGGATGGTAGGACACAGTTTGGTTTTTCAGCAATACAGAATACCCAAGCACTGCAAAAAATGGTATCCACTGGGTGGCAGCACGTTGCATTTGGGACTTTGAGGATACCAAAGCATTTGGTTTTGAAGGACTATAACACTGACAGTAGCAACCCGAGTACCGGATAATATTCATGTAAGGACGCAGAACTTACACTCTTCCAACTAAAGTACTAACCGAATGGGAACGCTAACCAAACAGGAACACTAGCGCTAACCAAACAGGAATGCTAACTAAACAGGAACACTAACGCTAACCAAACAGGAATGCTAACTAAACAGGAACGCTAACCAAACAGGAACGCTAACCAAACAGGAACACTAGCGCTAACCAAACAGGAACGCTAACTAAACAGGAACGCTAACCAAACAGGAACGCTAACCAAACAGGAACACTAACGCTAACCAAACAAGAACACTAACATTAACCAAACAGGAACACTAACGCTAACCAAACAGGAACGCTAACTAAACAGGAACACTAACGCTAACCAGACAGGAACACTAGCGCTAACCAAACAGGAACACTAACGCTAACCAAACAGGAACACTAACCAAACTGAAATGGAACACAAAAACAGGAGTCAAACCCAACAAGAGAGCACACATAAAGTCTGAAACTTAAACTAAACAAGACTCGGGAAACAGAGTAAAACAAGAGGCTTGATCAAGCTGTGAGCAGCGGTTATTGGTGTTGTGTTTTTTCTTATGAACTCATTTATGGCACAAAATCAGACTCTGTGAGCCTTCAAGTGGATTCAGTTTATTTGTAGGCGCTGTCGTATTAAATCAAAATTACCTGAAAGGACATGAGTTTTATTTTTAAATGAGCTGTACATGACCTTCAACCACCGAGCTCATTTATCAGTATTTATTAAAATTTCATTATTATGTGTTTTCTCCCAATCTCACTCTCATTTGCAATTCAGCACATGGTTTTGGGGAGTGGGAGCCTACCAGCCAGAGACCCAGAGAGCTGCTCAAATGAGCATCGGTGCTTTTTATATTGTTGTAAGTGATTGAAGGTGACTACATTGAAATCTGCTTCCTCATCGGTTTAGATTATACAATTAGGCTTCTTCTTTTGACAATAGGTGTCTCGTTCAAACATTTACACCTCAACTACCTGAATATTAGAATTTTTAAAAAGGAGGTTAAACAAACTCTGAGTTAAGAAAACAAAACTACAACGGACTCAGAATCAACAAACTAAGTTAAGAAATGTTTTTGGTTTAAAAAATAAGGGTTTAGAGTTGAATCTGTTACTGCTGATGTCATGTCTGCTCCTCCTTCTCTACCCAGGTCAGCTTCCACTACTGATCACCAGCCTAGACTGCACTTCCCAGGATTCACCAGTCACAGTCATCATGGACTGCACCTGTGCCCTCCTCGTTTACCTCGTGTTTCACCTGCGTCCCTGCCTATTTTAACCCTGAGTTCTCCCAGCATTCTTGTGTAGTCTTGTTTGTTCACGTCACTACATGAGGTCTTGTGTTCACCGACCAACTTGCTTCAGTAGTTTCCTTCTACAGTATCTTCCAAGTGAGCTTTGTATTAAACTTCCTGAATCTGACGTCTGCACTTGAGTCCACCTGCTGATTTCCAAACACATACAGTTGACTCTGAGTTTCTGACTATTCATATATGATTCACCATGGCAACGCCAGGTAGATGGAGGACATCCTCCTACTCTTCTTTGTTGAATTGAAGCCTTTATTGCAATCAAGTGGCATTCAGCAGAAACGTGAGATGGCTGCAACAGTTAAGGAAAAATGGTTGATGTGGAGGAAATTACAAAGCGTGAGCAAAGAAGAAAACAGTTAAAGATAAAGCATGAAACCATATTTCAGACTGGTTACACAAACAAAGATTCAAAGATTCTTTATTGTCATTTCGACACACGTTAGAAACATGGGTGAAACGAAATTAGTTACTCTGGTCCCAGAGCAAGCCAATAAAGAAGAAAATAGCTGACTAAGGATAAAAATAAAAACATGCAAATTAAAGTGGAAATTAACTGCAGTGTGAAACAACAATATTCAACAGTCCTGTACCATCAAGGTAGTATACAAATATGATTAAAGTGACAGTTTAAAGTGACATAAAGTGACAGTTTGTAGTGTTCACAACTGTGCAAGATGGGTGGTTGACAGATGAAGGAGGGGGAGGCTGATTGGCGGGGCAGCAGGAGTTACAGGGGTCCTCCAGAGTTCAACAGTCTCACACCCTCCAGGTAGAAGCTGTTCCTCAGTCTGGTGGTCCTGCTCTTTATGCTCAGCAGTCTCCTGCCTGAGGGGAGGGGCACAAACAGCGTGTCTCCTCGCAGGAGGCCCACTTCCTGCATCTGGAGGTGTAAATGTCCGTGGTGGTGGATGGCTGTGTTCCAGTCCTTTGTGCATCTTTCACCACTGCAGCACCTTCGTCTGCCACACAGGGATGCAGGAGCAGAGGAAGCTCTCCACCACACATCTGTAAAATGATGTCAGGACTGAGCTCCCAAGTCTGGCACGCCTCAACCTCCTGAGGAAGTAGAGGTGCTGGTGTGCTTTCCTGATCAGGCAGGAAGTGTTGCTGGTCCAGCTGAGGTCGTCAGTGATGTGAACACCCTGGTACATGTAGCTGGAGGGGGTCTGAGCCCTCTGAAGTCCATAATCATCTCTTTGGTCTTCTCTGCATCAAGCCTCCAGGTCTTCCACATCCTGCCTGTAGTCGGACTCATCGGTGTTCACGATGCGTCCAACCACAGCTGTTGTCCACAAACTTCAGGATCAGACAGCTGTACGACCAGGTTGAACAGGAGGGGGCTCAACACACAGCCCTGGGGTGGTGGTGGGGGTGTGTGCTGAGGGTAATGGGGGAGGAGGGGACATGCTGGATCCTCACAGACTGTGGCCTGTCTGTTAGAAAGTCCAGGACCCAGTTGCAAGAGTGGAGCTTCGTCCAAGTGTGTTGAGTTCTGGTGCTGAGGGTGGTGTTTGGGTCCTCAAAATGGGTGTAGAAGTTGTTGAGTGCATCAGGCAGAGAGGGGTTCCTGGGACATTGTGCATCCTTGGTGTTGTAGTCTGTGATGCACTTTGTGCCCCTCCACATAATCCGTGGGCCATTGGATGAAGTGTCCCTGGATCCTCTGGGTGTATGTGGCCTTGCCCCTCTTCACTCCTGCAGTCAGCTGTCTCCAGGTCTGTCACCAGATCTGAGCACAGCATCCCTGGCTTTCAGCGGATATTGGACCTCCACATTCAGCCAGGGTTTCTGGTGCGGATAGCATGTTACTGTCCTGGTGGTGGTGACATCCTCTACACCAGGGTAGGCAACTCCAGGCCTCGAGTGCTGCTGTCCTGCATATCTTTCATGTTTCTCTGCCACAACACAGCTGATTCAAATAAATGGATTGCTAACAGACCTGGATGGCAATGATGGTGATCCATTTATTTGAATCAGGTGTGTTGTGATAAGATATGCAGGACAGCGACACTCGAAGTATGGAGCTGCCTACCCAGCTCTACAGTTCTGGATGTGGCCGAGGGCAGCGGATGTGTACTTCTCCAGATCCACCTCTCCATCACGGACAGCTGCCTCTCTGAAGACCTGCCAGTCTGTGCACTGGAAACAGCCCTGTAGCGTAGGGACAGCATCACTGGTGGCCCAGTGATGGTCCTCTGCGTTTGTGTGCAGGGTTTGAATAAAGGATCAAAGGCAGGGACCAGCATGATGGAGATGTGGTCCAAGAAGCTGAGGTGGGGGTGGGGAATGGGTCTGTATGCATTTACGTGGTTGAAATCCCCCACAACCACATAAAAAGAACCATAACAGACTTGGTTGTACTTAGTCTATTTTACTAACATTACAAGGAAAAAGATGATTCAGGGAGCTTTGATGGGAATATGTGTGCAGTCAACACATCCAGCCATCCTGAAATGTCTTATTTTAATCACTGAGTCAGACTCTGAGTAGGAGTTACATCGGTTTCAGAAACGAGCTCATCTAAACTTTCTTCAGGTTCACCATACTCCGTATTTGCACACATCCTTCTTTCTGAAATCGGCCTCTGGGCTTCGGTTGGCGGTCGCAGGCCGGTCTGTCATCTGCTGGTGTGTGCTGATCTGGGCAGGGCCAAGTAATCATGTTCGAAGGGCCCCCGTTCACTGAATGAGGATAAAGGTGTTGAGTCATTTTAAGGCCATGAGACTCTTGTTGTTGTAGCCAAAACCTCTCTCTGTTCTCCATCTGTTGGATTAAAACATTTAATTAATCTAAGTATGTTACCCTTTCACTCACAGCAAACCGACCGTGAAAACACGCTCATTTAATTCTACGTGGCAACAATAAGCCAATGCGTCTATTGTGTGTTGACCAGCTGCCTCTGAATTCAGCGCTCTGGTTCTGCAAACACAGCTCATAGACAGCAGGAGCCTCTCTCTGTTCTAATGGCGGCCATAACTCACACACATACACACACAGGGCTTAATGGCTTCTATAATGAATGGCCCAAGATAGTAGGCTAAATGGTGGTTGCTATGGAGATAGGGTCAATCGATCAGAAAGTATCGATTGGCCATCGATAATTTCTAGACAGCTACAGGAATAGAGAATGAGCAGAGTGTGTTTCAGTGTGAGTGTGTGTGTGTGTGTGTGTGTGTGTGAGGTGGGGGCTTGGCTGCGTGCACATTCATGTATGTTCATGCTATGTGAATTATGCAGTTGCATTTCTCCACAGTAGTTTGGATGCTGCTGCAATAGATCAATGAGTCATGGTACAACCTCCAGCACCCTTAAACTGGCTGATGTAAATGACTACGCCAACTTGAGTTTGGGCTGTTAGTCACCTTGTTCAGCGTCTGTTGGCAAGATTGAACCGGAACTATCTCTTAAGTCCCATTCGAGTGGGATTAACATTACTGGGGTTGGGGGGGTAGGGGGGTGGGGGCGGGGGGGTAGGGGGAATGAAATATTCACTGTGCTTCTCAGTAATTTAACTCATCGTTCCGGATGGCATTTTGACCATCAGGGAATTACAGGATGTGGTCTGTAATAGACGGAGACATTTGGCAGGAAAAAAATCAAAGGAGAAAGCCTCCCCAGGGAGATGCGGGTGCAAGGAAGGGGGAGGTGTGGACGTCAAAATGCATATCCTGGAAACATAACTCATATCCTAATACTTTCAGATGACATCATCATCTCAAACCTACAGAACACATTTAAAAATCACATGCAGAAAAACATTATTTGTTTGCGCTGTTCCATCCACATTGATTATTTCAGCTCATTATCTCGCGCTAAGATTGCCCCCTGTCCAACCAGCCTGTCTTCCATTGATATGTGGACTTTTCTCACCATTCACATCCAGTACTATGCCTTCCAGAGCAGTTTTACCTTAATATTGTGTCTGAGGGTGTTGTAAAAAAAACATTTTTTTCCCCCAACACTGCCCGTAAAGGTTTTCAAGTAATAAGAATAAGTCAGATCCTGACTGACTGGGGGGTCAGGCTTTATGAATAGTAGTTGAAGTAAATGAATTTCTGTGAGTTATGTAAATTATTATTCCTTGAAAATTATCTCTCTCTCTCTCCTTTTATAACTAAATAAAAGTATTTTACTACTTACTTTTACACGATTATTACAAATATAATATTTCAATGCTTGGAGGTGAGAACGTTTTTTTGTGGAAAATTTACAAAAACAAGATGGATTTTGAAAGTTTACACCTAAAAACTTCCTTCTAATGCCCATCAAGAACTACACCTCCAGGGGTATGAACGCCCACCACCAACTAACTAATGATGCTATGGGTGTTATACAATCATAGAGTGTATAAAAACAAATGCACAAACCCTCTGTGACATCACCCATAGGTTTTCTGACTAGTCTGTGTGAAGTCCAGTTTTTGGGACTCCGGATAACTGATGTTACCTTGCAATCATTCTGATTTAATTTGTCATCTGTCATCACTTCAGATGTCGGTACTTAGACATCAAGTCATGGCAGAATCGCAGGTCCCATCAGCTCATTGGCTAGAGTTCCAAATACTCAACCAGGAAGGGTCCTGGAACGGTCTAGGGTTAACCTGGTTTGACTGGAGGACCCAGCTGCTCCAGCTGCTGCAGGAGGTAGTGCCCAGTGAGCTTAAGGTCGTCCAGTTGGCCATCTCCCAGTTAGCCCTGGCTGGAAGCCTTTGGCAAAGGGAGCAGCTTCCAGCCGCTTAGCTAAGCTTTGTCCCTAAATCCTTCCAGAGCTGGCCGCCGCGGGTATAAATAACAACACAACCAGCCATAATTCTGTTTAGGCACATTTGTGATCTAATTTTAACCAAAGTGGTTAATGAGAATTCACACTGTGTACTTTAAATCTAGACACAGAAATCAAAACTGTTTTTTGTACCAGGCTGCAAATATGTTTCTTTCTGCTGTTGACATTTTAACTTGGGGTCTGATGGAAAGTGACTTTTGGACATACCTTCATGGTTTTTAGCTCCATGCTTTGTGAAATAACAGGGAACTGGATGAAGTTCCTTGTATATAATTTAGCCTAGATTACATACTGCAAGCCAGGGATGAACAAGGCTTTCTTCATGTTTTGTGTTTTGTTAGTGACGAGGTAACAAACCCCCCCTGAACCATATGTAACAAGTGAAAAGATGGCATCGCTCTTCAGTTCCTATTCTTCTTTGGCTGTCTCAAATACAGACCTTTTTTTTCCAACCCACACTGGTCCTTGGTTTGTTGTTTGCCATGAAGCTCCCACAGATGCCAGTGCATCTTACTCATGTTACCAATGACAAGTAATGGCAGTGCCACTTCTACCTGCTTGCCTAAAACACAGGTTACTCTCTTCGATAGTGGGATATAAGTGGGTGAGTGATCGTAACTCCTGCCCTGTTGAGACCTGGTAAGTCCTGAATGATCCAAACTATGTGGACAAATACAAGTGTGAGGACACTCAGGAAAAATTTTAGAATGAAATTTGATCATTCAAACAACATTCAAGGGAGACCTGGGCCATGCTGCCTCTTTCTTTACGCGTGTAAACACAGTGCTTCTTGAGCCACATTGAAGGGCCGCCTACATAACTGACATCTCCTGTGTAGGCAGAAGGACACAGTCATGCAACCAACAAGCCATCTCTGCAAGTGCTCTTGTCCTTTCTTCTTGACTCATTTAATAGAGTTTAATAGCTTGCAGAGTTTAAAGGTGCTGCTTGGATTTAAAAGAAGGCCAAAACCAAATGTTTTTTTCCACCCACATTGGGTCTAATCACCATCAGAAAGTGAGTCAAGCCAACACTGAATAAATACAAGGACCAAGAAAGGAAATTGTCATGCTGCACTTTAAATATGTAAAACATGTTCACTTTTGCCTGAGTACCCAGCTCTTAGTTAGCTTAGTTTTTTACAGGTACTAACGTTACGCTGTAGACATGCATCTCGTCACAAACAGTGAATGAATTGGTGGAGAATCTTAAGCGACCTTGGGTTTCTTGAAAGGCGCTATAAAAATGAAAGTTATCATTGTTATTATTATTATTGTTATTATTATTATTATTATCGTTATAATAATAATAATAATAATAATAATAATAATTATTATTATTATTATTATTATTATTAGTAGTAGTAGTAGTAGTAATCCCTCAGCCATAGTAACTTGTTTGTTAAACTTCAAATACAATAAATCTGAACCACAAAGGCATCACAAATTAATGTGAATTGGTTTCTGCTTCTGTTGTGGGGACACAGTGGTTTTCGTGTTTGTATATTTGCCCCTAGGCTAGTACTTGGGAATTAACATAAAATGATTTATTCTTTGGGTGTAAAAAAAAAAAAGAGACAAACACTGCAAGGAATTAAGTGCCAGATTTATCAATATAAGCAAATTAGTGTTAAAATAATTGGTCACATCTGTGGGTGATTTAACAATTTACTGATATATAAACATATTTATAATCAGTTGTGGGTAATTTACTGATGACACAAATGCCACTTGTTTCTTGTACAAACCTCATTAGTTAAGAGCGTGACTGTGACCTTACTTATTAACTTAAAAAGTCACTGAAAACTTCTGCTTACTTCATTAAATGAACACCTACATTCAATTATGTGTCATGAGACTTACATCTTGACTTTGATAACATTCAGTCAGGTCTTTTTTGTAGTCAGGACCATGGACAGCACCAACACGGATGATTCTAAACAGTGAGTAGATTATTAGGGAATTAAGTGTAATGTGTTACAAAAACAATCAGAAAAACCTGTTTCACACAACTAACAGCTGGAAACATTCATGTGGAAAAATAAAATACTTCATCTTCAGTTCTAAGCCGAAGATAAAATAATAATCTGATTCCTACTAGGTCCTAAATTTGGGTTGGTACAACAATACATGAACAACTCATGACATATTATTGTTATTATCCATCCATCCATTATCTATACCCGCTATTTCCTGTTCAGGGTCACGGGGGTCTGCTGGAGCCCATCCCAGCTCACTTCGGGCGAAAGGCAGGGGTACACCCTGGACAGGTCGCCAGTCCATTGCAGGGCCACATATAGACAAACAACCATTCACACACACACTCATACCCAGGGACAATTTAGGAATTCCAATCAACCTAACATGCATGTCTTTGGACTGTGGGAGGAAGCCTGAGTACCCGGCAAGAACCCACGCAAGCACGGGGAGAACATGCAAACTCCACACAGAAAGGCCCCTGTGGAGACTTGAACAAGGAACCTTCTTGCTGTGAGGCAACAGTGCTAACCACTAAGCCACCGTGCTGCCCTATCCATTATCCAACAGATTCTGTTGAATCTTCAGTGTGATTCAGTTCCACATTCCAAAAGTGTGAGGCAGCAAAGAAGAGGAACGACTTCCTTTTAACAGCAAGAATTCTCCAGCAGAGACAGGCTTTTGAAGGGTGGCCGTCTGCCGTTACTGATGAGGGGAATGAAAGGAAACAATGTTGAAATTTGTTAAGATGCGCCACAGAAGTTTGGGCCATTCACTATGAACCATGTGTCTCATGGTTCCAGTCTGATTGCACAGCATTTACCAGGTTTGCCAAGTTCACAGTTCAGACACACAGCAAGTGAACCAATCACAGGAACGAGATGAAGGTTATAAAAAGATTTCAGAAGCCAGAGGTCCGAGGGTCACCGGAGTCCTGTCGTAATTAAAGATGAGCACCATTGTTATTCTCCAGGCAGAAGCTAGTGAACACCGACTGGACCTTCTTTTTCAGTAGAATTTGTATTTCACGACCTTAGGACCAGAACAAATTGAGTCTCTGTTTCCTCTTGCTCTGTTTCTCATTACCCAAGAGAAAGGATTAAAAAGCATTCTCTCACGGCGGGTTACATAATACCAAAGAACAGATGAGCGTACATTGTACTCACTGTCTGCACAAAATACTGGGCACACAAAAAGCTTTAACCAACCATATCCATGACCTGTCATCCACCCACACTGTATGGTTTTCTTTCAATAATGCTCTTATGTACCATTAGATAATCCATCATCACCAGAAAAAAATAAATGAATAAAAAAAATCCCCAAAAACATGTCTTATCGAAATACTGAAGTGAGTAAAGCACCAATTCGGGATGCAGTCAAGAGTTTCTGCAACAATGCATAGACACTGGCTTGTTGTAAACTCCCAGAACAGCCAGCATGTTATGTACTGTATACGTAAATATTCCAGTGTCAAGTTACAAAGCAGCACAGTTTGCGAGAGCTCTACAGTCAGCAGAGGAGCAGCTCTGGTGCCTCCCAAAAGTGTTCCTTATCCAACAAAGAGGAACATTGTGGTAGACACAGGGTCCTCAGAGGGAAAATATCAAATATTTATAGAGCATTAAACTTAATGCAACCCTATTAGTTAGCAAACCGCAATAATTCTGCTGCCTCAGTGAACATGTAACATTAAAATAAAGAAAAAGAAAAAAGAAATAAAATACAAAGTCACAAAACAAGCAAGTGATTGTTTCTCTATTATAACAGAAGCTTATTGAGACGTTTTTATTCTGATTTCTTGCTTTCAGGCTTCAATTATGGGAAAAAGGAAAGTGGGAAGTAATTAACTCTGGCTCTTTGAAGTCATGAGCTGCTCTATGAAAGAGGGGCCATTGAAATTTCCAGTAAAGAAAAAAATAGACCGTCTTTAACAGTGTTAAAGTTGCACTGTTGCACTTTATTAAAAAAAAATGAATAACTGAGTCAAATCTTTCACTGTTGTCTAAGAAAAAACATCAAATCTTTAAAAACCAAAAAAAAAAAAGGAAAAGAGGAAATTGTGACTTTGTTTTGTCTCGCCTGCATGGTCTAACCTTTTCTTTTCTTTAATTCATCTCAACAGATGTGTACATCCTCAGTCTCCCAGAAGACCAAAAAGTCAGTTTCACGACAGTAACAGTCGGCCAGAGCGCCGTGTTGACTTGTGCCATCACGGGGGAGCGGAGGCCTCCGATATTGTGGAAGAGAAACTATCAATATCTGAACTCCCTGAACCTGGAAGACATCAATGTAAGAGCTTACTGTTAATGTAATCATTTTACACGGACATATACATAGTTGGTGATGTATAAAAATACATAAAGATATATGAAAAAGAAGTTTCCAACATTTGCAGAAGCCAGATCTAATTTCAGCACGTGGGATGTGAGCAATTTGCAGTTTTGGAGATGTTTTTTTTTTTTTTTTTCAAAATAGCAAAAGTATATTAAGTTCATCCTGTAATTTTTTCTTTTATTTATTCATTTATTTTTGGCAGTGTCTCACATTGTCAGCATATTTTGCTTTACTCTTGGCTTTGTGCTGTTGACCTGACAGTAATTTATGATGTCAGTTTGTTTTCTTGGTGGCTGTGTTTAGAGACTGCTGGGAGGGACAGGGATTTTAGACATTCCTAGAGGAAGAACCAAGTTTTTATAACTTGGTGTGTGTGTGTGTGCTAATCTGTATGCAGAGCCCCAGACAACCCTCTGTGTCACTTTCATCCACATCAAAAGAAGCAAAGATACTCACATGATGAGGGACAGAATCAGCCCTCATTTGCCTTACCCTTTTCCTCTCTGCATGTCAGGACCAACCAAAATGAGTTTGATATTGCTGTGCATAATTAAGTCAACACTGTCGCAAAAGATAAAGGGAACCCAGCGAAGCCACTAATGTAACATTAAATGTTGATGACCCTTAAAATGAGTAAGAGGAACCCAGCTGTCACCAGTCATCCTTGGCACCATCAACTGGCTGTAAACTGGCGTACCGGTTCTGGGTGTTGGTGATGTGTGAAGGAGTTGTGCCAAAGGCGTACGTCTGCGAGAGAGTAACAGCTCGTCCAGCATTAACCTTATTCGTATGTTATCTATAATACACTTGCCTTTAAGCGGTGGATAGACAAAAACATTGTATGGAAGTACAGAGCGTAATGAAAGAGAAATGTCAAATCAGATTTTGTCTGGAAAATGCTGTGAAAGTCTTCTGGTGAATTTGTGATGAATAATGTCTTGTAAGGTCAACACAGACTTTGATTGATCTTTTCCAAGAACTGTCTTACTTCTTTCTTGTTTTGATAGATTGAGCCATACGAGTATCTGTGAAATTGCCTGAAGATATGTGGTTTTGTTTGGTGTACGGACCATGGGTGGTCTCTTCCTGCACTTCACGCATGCTTGCCTCATCTGACATTGACTAGTGTCACATCTAGCTGTATTTTTCATTCAAATGTCAGTTCATGAATGTAACTGTCTGCTGTCAAATAATGTTTACAACAGTAGCAGGGGTAAAACAAAAATATCATGTATATATGTTTTTTTTAAAAGTATTTATATGTATAACAGACAGACTTCTACATTTTAACATCTCAGGCTTATCTTCAATTTTTTGGAAACACTGTACCATTACGTACACAAAATGTGACAGATATCAAGCAGTGTCAGATATTTGGAGGAGCTCTTTCAGAGTGTGATGGTCTGTAACAACCTCTGCGATCTCTGTCGACTAACCAACCAATAGGAAAGCAAGATGAAATAACGTAAACATGTCTACACAGCCCAGCAGCAGCCTATGAACAACAGGGCCAACTGAGAAAGAAAAATGTGCAACTCACGCAAAGGAGAAAGACACTTTCTTGATGCTATTTTTTTTTTCCAAAGTACATGTGCATTAGCACTAGCACATTAAAGGCAACCTGCTAATGGCATGACGACGTTGCATTTAAGGCCTGAAATAGACTCAGATTTACTTCTGTCCTAGCCACAATTCAATGTCAGTTCAATCACACAGTGTAACATGCAGTAAATTAATTATCTACTAAATTCACGCCGTGCAATGTGACTTGAATTACTCTTATAAGACTGCAAACATCGTACAGTGTGAACTTGACATTCAGGATAGTAATGTTTACTTAGTAGTCAAGTCATCAAAACAAAAAGCGTAACTAATCAGAAATTAAGCAGTGGTTAGTTCCTCATTTGTTCCTGGATAATTAAGTGGTAATTAAGCAACATTTTGTGCTTTTGTGAAGTGTTAGCAATTTTTTGCTATGGTGTGTGAAGCATGTTGGTTTAACCCGGCAGCAGGTAGGTCGGACCCTTTGGGCTCTGACCTTCTTTGACCTTCAGGGCTCAGGACTGTTAGATTTGTTTTATTTGTATTAATATTCTTGGTGCTTAAAGCCACAATAGCAAGTGAATCATCATGCATCAGAGCCCCCTGCAAGTGTACAAAAAGAGCTGTGTATAAAAACAGTTTACAAACCCCGCAGCACCAACAGGAACTACCAATGGACCACAAGCAGCTTAATCCAGATTTATTCTTGGCTCCCAGACTTCGAGTCAATCATTGTAGTACTTTCCAGAGGAGAATGGATTTTGAATGGATTTTTCCGCACCTGGAACCCATAAACACTTTCAAAAAAATGCCTAAAAGAGAATTACACCATTATTTCTGGCTTTTAATATTTGTGAGCATCCACTGAGAGTTTTAATTACAGTAATATTCCATAGAGTGCACATGGGAGGTTTGCTGGCTAATCTCACAGGATGTCCTATTTTAAAACATAGTTATTTTAGAAATTTGTGTTCACACATACATCTGATGAACTGCACATTAATTCCACTGGGGAGCTTGGATCCTGGAGTTCAATAGAGCCTCTCCCAATTTTGACAAAGCAGCTTACTGTAATTCCATGAAGTGGACAGTTGCTGGCTATTGCATCACCATCCAAGGCTGTCAGTATTTCAATCCTTCCCGACCGGCTGAGCCAAAGACGCAGCCGTGCTCTGTGAAGGTCTGTGAGTGTGTATTCAATCACGTTTGCATCTTGTGATGGTGACGAGAGTTGAAGCGCAGTGTGTTTCTGTTTATGTTTCAGCTTTAGGAAGATAACAAATGTGCCTGTATAGTAAAGATGGAAATATGTAAGTTGGAAGCAGGATATTGCATCTTAGCATTAGTTAGTTTAAAATTTGTCGGATTTGGCAAAGAATTGAAAGAAAGAAAATTAGAAACAGAGAAGAGAAGAAAAATAGAACAAATTAGAATCTGTGCTGAATTTTTGGGGTGTTTTGTGTCTTTTCTGTTGAAACGTTGTATTTTTTTATTTGTTTATTGTAATATTTAGTTCCTTATGGTGGATATTTTCACAATTTCAAAGTATAGTGGAAACGCCCCTTATATGTCATTCATTGCACAGCCATGTGAAAAAGCCCTCTTAATGTATATCTATAT
>JBAMYA010042630.1:0-14203 GCA_037176975.1 Arrhamphus sclerolepis
AAATTGTTCATTAAACCTTTTTTATAATAAGTTCATCTCTCTGGTGCTTTTTGGTAATATGAAATTTTGCCACAACATGCTGTCAGACTGTTTTTCTGTTTCAGCCACAGGAAACCTTGGATCAAAAAGCATTGGATCAAAAAGAAAAAAAAAAAAAGATAATAGGATTATGTTTATATAATAAGAAAAAGTGTAAAGAATTCTGCTGACATTCTAGCTTCAGGTTTGCTGCTGGGTATTCCAACAACAAAAATGACACAAATTATACATCCATATTCATCCCAAACTAATTGAAAAGCACCAAAAGTCAAAGTTCTCATGTGCCCATGTCAGAACCCAGATGTCACTGCTGTTGAGAATCTGTGGAAGGAGCTCAAGATTTACTTTGATACTCGGAAACCTCGTGATTTGGAGGAGCTGGAGCAGTTTTCTGTGGAAGTATGAGCTCAGATTCCTAAGCTAAAAGACATGAACTACCACAATAAATTGTCATCAGTTTTACGTCATGAAGGCTACGCTTACTGATGACTCATTAATGGAGGCTACCCAAGTGTCCACAAGATGGCAGTCACATGTTTCATCTGGGACTTTTTGCAGATACAACAACAAGCATAGACAAGCGATGCAGATAATTCATTCATCACTGCTTTTTCTACCTTCTAACAACCGTGTTACTGCAATGCTGCCAAATCATGATACTCCTTCCAACATACTTCACCACTGGGATGATGCTTGGATGTTAGTAAACTGTGTCTTTCTACTCCATACATAAAGCTGAGTAGTCCTCCTGAATAATCAGGAAAAAGGGGCTCTTTGGCAAATGTCAGACACAGCAATGTTGTTTTTGGAGACCAGCAGCTTCCTCAATGGTATTCTGCCATGGGCAACCATGGGATTAGCAAAGATATTACTGGACTTATGTAGAAGCTGATGAGGTGACCAGTTTGTTTGAATCAGAAGAAGACTTTGCAGGTAAATCTAAAAGATATTTATAAAGTAAATAGATATAAATAAAGTTCTATCTATCACTTTTTCTTGCCACTGATTGTGTAATACTACTTGGTTTGGAATTGTTTGCTTGTTGAAACCATGGCAACTGCGGCCTTTTTACATGAGCTTGACATATTCAAATATTGATCTTTATCCGTTGTTGCATACATAATGCAAATGACCCTGCTGTAGTGAGTAATGACCATCTGTGGATTTACATGTTTATTTCTTTACTGCAAATCAGATGCATTTCACATTTGTAATGACTACATTTTTAACCATGTGTTTAGTAAGTAAGATCATCAGAGAAAGTCTGGCTATTTAAATTTACATGGTCTGTACTCGGTGTCTCAAGAGAAATCTGTGTAGACCTCTGCAGTTGATGAGGGAGCTGTATGAATATGTGTTTGTGTGTGAATGAAGCTTGCAGCGTAAATGGCTTCAAGTGGTTAGGACTAGAAAAGCAGCGTATAAATATAGTCCATTACCCTTTCTGTAATGGAAATCCCAGCATGGACCAAGGAACATGGATCTTCATGACGCCCACAAATGCAGGGTAAAGTTCTGTCATGCACTCTTCTCTGGGTCAAAAAGTGGCAACTTTGCAGCAGAATTAAACATATTTACAGCCTGGTACAAAAATGTTTTGTTTTGTTTTTTTCTTCATCTGTGTTTACATATTATAACCAATGACAACAGTACGGAGGGTGAAGCTAAGTTAGATAAAATTATATTAAGCATTATTTAATGCGCTTGACTGACAGCTAACCATTGGCTCTGCTGTTGGCTTTGACAGCTTTGTCCCGCCCCTTTGCAATGTGGCGCTGCGCAGTTTGTGGTACCTGGCACCAAGACTGGACAAAAGTCTTTCACGTCTTAATTTGCAAACTGAAGCTGCCGCTGATCTCATGTCAGCTCTCTGTCCAAAGTTCTTGGAGCTGTTCTAGCGTGCCAAACATTATAATCACATTATTTCACCAGACCTTTATATCTCAAACATGCAACTTGTGTGCTGTAAATCTCTTTGTGTTACAACTTTTCAGTTAAAACCAAAGTGAAACCTGCGTTAGAGCCCTTGAAGCTGCTTAGAGATAACTATCAATGTCAAATCTAGTCGCATTCTGCTCCTTGTGAGAGGCTGAAGACATGGAAGAAAACCTGGAATTTTGCCTGCTCCATAGGAAACCAGCAGGAACAGGCACATGCGTGTGGCTTGACCAGCTGCCAAAGCACAGAATATGTGAACAGCAATTTAAATGAGTTAGTAGTCATCTTAGACACTCACAAATATGCAGTCAAGCATAGAAAAATACATGTTGTTATCCTTGGAGTTCAACTTTGATGACCTACCTATCCAAAGTCCCAACCCTGGCCACGAGATAGAGGACACTTCCAATAGCGAGGCTGCCCAGAACGAAGAGCTTCTGTCTCAGCAGTGCCTGCTGTTTGAATAGCATGGCCCTCCATCAATCTTCAGGACTGCGTCTCCAGCCTGCAGAGAGCCCAGCACATAAACCACTGATCACCGGGGGAAGACAGACAGCCTAATGTTTATTAAAACACACTCAATCAAGTCTTACAAGTGATTAAGCCGGCGCTCACGCGAGCCTGCAAAGTGCTGCGGTGCCATTAGAGGAAGTGCTCGCTCACTGACTAACACGTTCTTACATCAGTTTATTTATCTTGGACAAATTGAGATTCAGATTTGATCTAATGTACCTCGTGCTACGAGGGACTGCAAATTAGTTTCAACTTGGAAAAAAAAAAAAATGTAAGAGCCAAGTTTTTGCAGAAATTATAAAGACACAAATCATTAAGAACAGATCTCGTGTAAATTCTGAGAGGCGTCACTCAGGTGACTGACCTGCAGAGAAATATTAGCTGCATGTTTCTGTTCGAGGAGAGAAATGTTTATTAATTACTGGGATGAATCAATGCAGCTTTGATGACAAAGAATAAAAAGAGTAGATGTTTACACCTCTTTTGTTCTTGGTGTGGTTCCCAGTTTGTGCAGGTGGTGGTAGTACTTCTTTGAGATATTTGTTCTGGACACTGTCCAAGTGTACTCTGCCTCCTGCTCAATGATATATGAAATATAATATTGCCAAAATTAGGAACATGCTAGCTCAGACTGATGCTTTAAAACAAGTATTTCAACACTTCAAGATTGAACTAAAGCAAATCCTCATTAGTAGGATGTCCTATCATTTCTCTGAACGGCCTTCAGCTCTCTAGAGAGAGTTCTCATCACATCATCATTCTCATATCTTAGCTTCTCTTCATTAGCTTCCTGTGAAACCCAAGATTGAATATAAAAATTTCTAGCCTAGATGTCTAGATGTACCACCAACAAATTTACATTTGCTCAGCAGGTCTGTCTAGCTAACCTCTGTTGAAGCTCATTAAAAAGTCCTGAGGACCAATCAGATCATTCTATCCTTGTAGAGCGCCTGAGAGGACGCGAGACATCATAGTCATTTGAATCGGCTTTGACATCGACAGTTAAAGACTTGGACTTCAGTGACATTCTCTCAGTGATTGTGGTGGGTGGTCCGTCTCATTAACGAATGGTAAGAGACATCTGGCAAAATGAAGGAAGATATTGAAGAAATAATCTGAATAAGTAATCTTGAAGGTCCAGCTCTCATCTTAAAGACCTCTTGGTTCCACCTCATCCCAACAGAGCACTTTGCTCTTAGACTGCAGGCTTGCTTGTGGTTCCTTGAGCTTCCAAAAGTAAGTTCAGTTATCAGAGTCCTCTCTGCTGGAACAAGCTCCCAGTCTGGTTTCAGAAAGGACATTCTGTCCACTTTCAAGATTAGGGTTAAACCTTTTTGTTGAAACTTAGCTCAGATTAATACTAACCCTCTCCAGCTAAACTGCAAAAGGGAATTCTATGAGTTTCTGGGAGAACCTACCAGGACTTCTTTCCAATTTGTTCCCGTTTTACACAAACCTTGTTCCGTTGGGCCTGAACTAGCTACAAAGATGGACATTTAACACATTTAATGTTGGCGTCCAGCCTGAGGGCGTTATCCAATCAAAGCAGACTTCGCTCTTTTCTGTGATGCATCTGCACGTGAAATCGCTCATGCACGGTGGACACGAAGCCTTCACCAACCAAAAAGACTCGTTGAATCAGTTGGGTTCAATTATGATCTGGCATTGTAAAATAGAATAAACAGGACTAAAATTGGATGGAATTGGACTATTTTCAGTTGCGTCACACTGAATTTATTATAATTTCTCTGTAAAGTCCTTGTAGATTACTTTTGTTGTTGAATTTGTTGTTTACACATAAATGGAGTTAAAAACTGAGGACCACCTGTGACCATGAACAGGTTGGAATGTTGAAAATTGGTAGATTTATACTTCATATATCAAACTTAGAATCACTTTCATAATTTGAATATCTGATACGCTGTCTCATTTCATCACCGCCTTCTATTTTATTTCATTTGGTAAACTAGAATTTAACAAGACTCTTTTTTTAATATAAAGAAGATGGAATCAAGAATATGCCACAAACAGTAAAGCTATCCTTTTCAATCTACTGAATATAAAATGCCTATTAGGAGAAATAGCTGGGTATTATCTTTTTTCTTGGACCCATCTTGATATTAAATATCGTGTTCTGTGGATGTTTACTGCTCTTTCAGCCTTCAAAGGAAAGGAAATCATTTAGCGCTTCATCCAAGAGAGGGCACCACATCCTTTCAGACCCACGTACACGGACAACACAAATGCTTCCCTCTCTGTGATTAGAGGAGACTTTCTCCAGGACAGAAATCCCTCCAGCTTTTAAAACGGCTCACCAACAACACAGATTCTCCAGAGTGTCTCATAAACAAATGTAGAGTGTTTGACCCCTGTGAGACTGAAAACCATCTCTCCCATTGAGCTGCTACGATCTCATCAGAGTAATAAAGCCGGTTACCAGGAGCCGTGCAGCTTTGTGTTTGTGGAGCCACATTTAGAGAAGAATTTCTTTTCATTACAGCTTGCATCAACTGGCAGAATTCAGTTACGCATCTTAATAAGCCGACTCCAGCTAAAATGAGGCTGCCCTGTCTTTCCTTCTTCATTTCAGTAAAAGAAAAAAAAAAGATTTTCACTCTCTTCACACAAATATATGATGCAGTCTATATTTAACAGAAAGATTTCTGTTTGATTAAAAAGTCTCACCTTGAACAGAAAAATAACACTCCAG
Organism: Arrhamphus sclerolepis; assembly: GCA_037176975.1. Classification (NCBI taxonomy): domain Eukaryota; kingdom Metazoa; phylum Chordata; class Actinopteri; order Beloniformes; family Hemiramphidae; genus Arrhamphus; species Arrhamphus sclerolepis. The sequence goes on from JBAMYA010042630.1 coordinate 5,201, forward strand.
CTTTCATGTGAGAAGCTTTCATGTTGCTGCACTGAACTGAAAGTTGTGTTTGAAAGCTCTGATACATTTTTAAACACAGAACCAGTTTTGATGAGTGCTCCAGTAAAGCAGTGACTCAGTGTAATGAAACCAAGACAAATACATTCTAACAAGCTCACAAATTAATGTTCGAGGGGAGTTTACCATCACTGAAGTCAACCTGATGTATTAAGATTTGAGACTCATTGTAGCAAAAACAAGCAAACAAAAAGTTCAGGTGTTTACTGTTTTTTGCATTAATTTGCTATGAAATGTGATCAGATCTGGCCTGATAGTCAGACCCCACATCTGGACAGATGTGGGGTCTGAAAATGAGCCACAGGACCTCCTCATCTAGGAGCAGCGTTGGGGAGTAATGGAACACATGCACCAGAATTACGTATTCAGAATACAAACGATGAGTAACTATTCCGTTACAGTTACCATTGAAATAGGTGGTAATTAAAATACAGTTACTTTGTTTAAACAGATGGATTACATAGCGGTATTTTCCTGTTCCATATGTTAGGCTATCACCCTTATAATGTTGGTTATCCACGCATTGCTGGAAACCCAAACAGCACAAACAATAAGAGCTTTTAATTTAAACATCCTGCCAACGTTGGTGGCGTCAGAGCCAGCAGGTCCCAGACAGGAATGCATTTCATACATGGAAATTCAGACTTCACATTTAAAGAAGAAAAAGACGGGCGAGATTTGACCGTGCAGTGCAAACTCTGTTTGCTAGCAACAAGCTGCTCTCAACGTCGAAAGACTCCACCTCCAACCTAAAGAAACATCCTCAAGTAAGTTCTTTTTTTTATAAACAAACAAACCAAGAGACAAACAAACAAAATAAATATCTTTAGCCAAGCTGCAACTACCTTGTGTGGGATGGATGAACACTATGGCAATCTCATTTACGTTTAGCCAGTCCCTCCAGAATTTTGCTATCGCAATAATTAACACATTATCAAAAAAAGTCAGCAAAATATATCGAGGGTCACAATTTTTCTAAATTACCGCAATTTTTGAGAAGCATGTGTGTAAGTGGCTATTTTTGGTCACACAAAGCAAAGACAAAAGCAACACAAAAATGGCGCGACAGAAAACTACAAGTCCCACAGTTCTGGAAGTGAAACTACAAATGCTAGCTCCGCTGGTTAGCAGACGAGTTTTATCAATCGTGAAAGTGTAAAAGATAAACACTGTCATCTGACAACTACAATAACAACAGTTTCCACATGCTATCAATGAAAGCGGATGCTATTAATTCAATTCATCGTTAAACATTCAAAAAATGAAAATCTTTGCTGGATAGACATTTTTCTACAACAAAATATGAATCTGCGTTTGCAGAATGTGATTGCAACATTCATGTAGTTGTAAAAAGCATGACAGTATATTAAATAATCAAAAGTAATCAGATTACATTACTCACATTGAGTAACTTATGGGTGTAACTTACAAACTACATTTTGGGGATTTTTTGTAGTGGAATAGCCTACATTTTAAAAGTAGCCTGTCCAGGAGGCGGGACTCTGCTTTTTTCTTCCATTGTTGAGAAAATAATAGTTTGACAGCTTAATCAGCATCTTCATTTTATTTCTTTCCCCCACTTTCTTTCATTCTGTCCGTAATAATCTTTGTTGGCAGCCTGTTTGCTACAAGAACTCAATGGGCCGATTAGCACAAATTTTGTACATAATTCATTTAGTTTCTTATTTATGACAGGGCTGCTGATGTGACGTGAGCCCCACGCGGCTGAACAGCAGGAGCGCTGTTAGCGGTCTTACGAATCATAAAAATCAATCAATCAATCTCGTCTCCTTGTGAGTGAAATCTCACTGTCCGCTCTGAGGTAAACGTTGCTGACTGTGCACATAGAAAGCAAAGTGAACAACTTCCACAGTGAGCACATGATCCATTTTCACCAGCAAAGAAAATATTTGGAAAAGCTTTTTAAATTATTTCAAAAACTTTTTTTTTTTTTTGAATAAAGCTATTTCTTTGGTAAAACCATGAAAGTGGCAGTTTTGTGCTTTTCCATGTCTTCTCAAATATCTACAGCATCCTGGGCCACATCATCACCATGGTTACCATTAAAGAGCTGGTTATTCTTTCTCATCCAGCTATGCTGACAGATTTTCACTAGTTCCTGGACTTGGATGTTTGAAAAAGAATTTTATTTTATGTTGTCTTTTATCATACAATTGAGACTTTTGTAGGAATGTCACTATTTTTCCTTGTAAAATTGCAAAATAAGGGGAAAAAAAACCAAAGACTTTCACAAAGGAACTAATTTTGTCCTAAAAAATATAACTCAATATCACATCTTATAAAAAAATAATTAATTTCATAAAATCTCAAATATCACAAAGGTTGTAATTTTTATGATAAAATTGAGACTTCTGTGCTAAAATGACAATGTTAAGTTTATCGTACACTTTTTTATGTCACAAAATTTTAATGTAATGTTTTTTTTGTTGGAAAATATGTTTTGCAGCATGTGGACTAAAATTACAAAAGTGGTAAAGTGATGATTTTTCTATAGTTTCAACCTTTTTGTCACAAATTTTGTTATTAGAAAAAGTACATTTTTACGACAAAAAGAAGCAAATCTTCACTGTAAAATTTTTCCAAACGTTTGCTAAATCCTGACTTTCTGACTTTAACCACCTCAGTTATTCCACTTTTTGATGTCAGAACTGAATCAAGTGTCACGTTGAACTTTCCTCAGAAATGTTTAAGTTATAAGTTCATAATTGTCTTTATTCACTCTCGCAGGCCAGATAAAATGAGGTGGTGGACTGGATTCAGTCCTGACAAATGTGATGTGGCAGTGTGACACATGTGCCATATTAGATAAGAGAAAAAAAAACAACAAAAAAACAACAACAAGCCAAGCAATTGATTTAGCATTCTTATGCAGAAAATACTCACTTTCCAGGCTGAGAACACGTCTCTCTCAGGAGAGAAGCTCTCTATGACATCACAGAGGGCAGAAATTCCTTATATGGTCATATTCTGTATATATGCACATGCAACGCAAAAGCTTCAGCTGTAATTTAAAAAGCTCAATTTCTGAGATTTATGACCCGGATTATCTACATTTTCTGCTGTAGTAGTGTAGACTTTCTATTGTACATTTTCTTTCTGCTAATACAAAACATTTTGTTTTATGAAGATGTGAAGGAAACAACACATTTTGCACTGTTGACCAGAGAATGCAGAGGGAAAACAGGTGATGTAACCTGTGTAAACGTACTGAAGCTTGGAACCAAGAGTGGCTGGAAGCATCCTCAGAGAGAGGAAGTAAGAGATGGACATAGTCTTCCTCACCCCCCAGCTCGTCCTCCCCACATACTAAGAGCTGTGATTTCAGAATCAGCGCGAGTGTTATTGATCATGTTGTAGTTCACAGCATCATGATGAGAGAAGCAGGAAAAAGCGAAGAAGCTAACCTCAGCACATTCCATGGACACCATCTCAGCCGACAAACCAAAGATAGAAAATGTAAATGAGATGGAGCTGAAAGACGAAGAAGTCCTGCACGTCCGAGTTCCTGCCATTGTTGTGCTTAAAGATTTTTTAAACTTACCATGCTTCTGACTTCATGTTTCTTTGCTTAATGTTTAATCATGTTTCTGATTCTGGGGGTTAGGGTCTGGGTCTTTGTAAAGCACCTAGAGACAATTTGTTCTGCAATAGATCCTACATAAATAAAACTTCTAGGACATCTCACCACCACTTTATTGTACAGAGACTGATCTTCCTATTGTCTAACGGGGATTTTTTCCAGAATTCTGTGGCTGCAGTCAGTTTTACTGACAGTTACAAGACAGGAAATGGGGACAAGCAAACAGCAAAGGACGCTAGCCCTCTAACCTCTCAGTTACGGATCCTGGTTGATTTCCAGATTTGGAGTTTTTATTATTCTGTACATTAGGCCCTGACCTGATGCTACATGGAAGAATCAAAATGCAGATGTTTATCTTGTAGACTGGTGAGAAATGTCTCCAAACATCGCGGCATGTGCAAGCTGATGCTCGACTCCACACGTGACACACTTCACCTTCATCTGTCAGGCTTTCTGCAGCTCCACAGCAATTATAAACTGCATGTGTTGAGGATGATCAATCAAAATAAATAAATAAAATCTGGCCCTCACACCAGTAACGAGGTTTAGAAAGAGAGAAAAACCCTGAAAAAAACCACAGTGAGCCATGAAGTAACCAGAGACCTGCTGACTGGCCTCGTTTTTGTTGCTTTACACTAACGTTACCTGATTTGTAATGCTTTCTAATTTATAGCAAACACATGAGAACAGTGACAGAACTAGACCATTATATGTTTGAGCTCTAATTAGATTATTTCCTGGAAACACCTCTGCTGCAGAAAAACCTTCGGCCCCCACAGAATACCTGTCTCAGACATTCACGGTAAACTGCGGGGCCCTGAGACGGACCCCTGGGGACAACAGCAGCAGTAACAGCTGGTGTGACAGCAGAACCTGGGGAGTCCTGGGGACTCGTGCCATACTGGGCCAAAATCCATCAAGTCGGATCAATGTTATTTCCAGCAGCTGACGTGATTCGGAGCGGCTCTGCTGCTCAACTCAGTGGGCTGTTTCTTCTTAATGTCGACAGAGGCAGGAAATATGAAAGCAGATGGTCAGGGACATTAGAGACCTGACAAACCGTGCAACTGTTCTCATGTACACGGACGGAAAACATGTTTCAGTATTGATGCGTTTATTCTTTTTCCTCTTTTCCAAATGAAACCAAGTTAAAGATAAAATCTGAGATTTTAAGTCTGATTGAATTATGAAAAAAAGTACGTTTCATTGAACAAGTGATGCATCTTGGCTTCTTTTTTCCAAAGCTAAGACCTCACTCTGTAGCTCCGGCTTAGAAGGACTGATTAAGGCCCAGTTTTACAGGTGAAGAAGCCATTTATCTCAAACTGGACCTTATAGAAAGTTTTCATTTTGGGGAAAAGCTTTATTTCTAGTGCAGACAGTAGGAAATGTCTCACCCCCTCAGGACTGATTCTCATACAAACAGTCACAAGAGGAAGCATGCAACGCTTTCAATTACTAGGTTTTCTATGAATATGCAATGAATATGATCTGATCATCTAAGGCACAACAACAGACAAACTCAACGTGCTTCTGCTGAGAACAAACAAACCATTTTCATTTCTTTACAGAACACACGCACTAAACATTCCCAGTACGAGTGGAAAAAGTAAGTGAAGCTGTTATTTCCTCAGTGAACGCTAATTGGAGTCAATGGTTTGTACACCTGGGATCCAATTAATGAAATGAGTTCACAGGTACTTTAAATGATAAAAGACACTCATGCTGTTCATCAGAAGCATCTCCCGATATGAATCAAGTCTCTTTTGCTGCGATTTTTAGTCTGTCAGATACCACCCCCGTTTTGAGCTTCGATGGACCATTTTTTATCACAACTGACCGTCTTTTGGTTTAGACGGTTGAAACTGTACAGAGTGAACCCGACATTAAGAAGATCTGAGGACGTACAATCAAGCTGGTCTGCATACAAAGTCGTCTCAGAACACTGAGGCATCCACCAGTTCATAGACTGATGAACGGTTCCTGACTGGAGGCAGTTTATTCTTAGGAGTAGATATCCAGCCAAGATGACCCCAAAGGCACAACACTGAGGTAAAGAAGAACCTACAAGTAGCAGCTGAAGGCTTGAAGACATCACTGGAACTGGAAACATCTTTGTTCATGAGTCAGGAGGCAGGGTATCCATGGCGGACCCCCAGAGAAGAAGCTGCTGTCATCTATAAATAATAAATTGCTTGGACCTACAGTTTGCCAAAGAGCACCTGCAAACACTACTGGGAAAATGTTTATGTGAGCTGATTAGGGAAAAATAGGCAGCACTGTGTCATGGTACAATAAAGGGTTAAAACATCAATCCAATGTTGAGGCATAGTGGAGGAAGCATCATGATGTGGGCTTACTGCACTAAATGATACTACAGGACAGTGTGAGGGTGGATGTCCACCAGCTGAAGCTTAGTATATTTAAACAATGATAGAGTTGTTTTTAGCTACTTGTTTATGCATTTTGATACAAACAAAAATCAGAATCTTCTTCAAAACAGCTCCAGTTGGCACATTTCTCTTACGATGAGACAAATTCAAGAAAATGCCCAATAGTATTACCCAGCTGGTCAGTAAACTAAAAACAGGAGGCTAGTTCCTTTGAGTGAACCATATTAATATTATTTTGCGAAATGACAGTCTTAATCGTACCTTTTTTGCATGTCCATCCAGATTTTTATAACGGGGATGAGAACTGTCAATGAACTGAGCTCTTTTTCTAATGAGAAAAAGGAGCTTATAAATAGCACTCAGAACTCCTGCACGATGCAAAGACTGCTCTCAGTTCATCAAAGGCATTTTTATGTAACCGTTTCCACACTACGTGGTCGTGGAGGAGCTACAGTCTCCACAGATGGTTGGAGGAAGACAACAGCGGCAACAGTTAGCTGAGAAAAGTAGAGGAAGAACGCTGATGAATTATTCACCACTATGTGCTGTATTATTGTTATTGATCTCTGCCTATGCACGAGGGAATGAGTCTGCTGTTCAGCTCTGAGCTCCACCCTCCTGTGGCTTCCACTCTTTGAAAGCAGGCATCCATTTTGTGATATTGCACCTTTATTATTTATCACCTTTCTCTGCGGATCCCCATTGCTGCAACTCCTCTCTGCCTCGGTCCCCTCCTCGTGGTGATGTTCTCTGATTAACAAGAGGCACTGAGGTAAAAGAACACACAACAGCACACTGTACGTATGTAATGTGGTTACAGGATCAAGGTCAAGCCAATGACGTGGAAGGAATGCTGTGCACAGACAAAATTTGAGTGAGAACGTCTGAATTTATCACTCTCTTGCCCCCTTCATCTGTGACATCATCACCTAGAAGAGCGCTCAGGGAGAATACTTTCATTGCTCCACGGATATGAAGAAGTGAAATTCAACGTGAACTCAGCTCTGCACATGTGCTGAATTGGTTCTCTGTTTGTCAGTGCGCCACCAATCAATATGATTCATCAGATCCTGTGCTAGTTGACGTTTGCATGATCTCCCAGCGCTTGCATGGGTTTTCTCCAGGTACTCCAGCTTCCTCCCACAGTCCAACAGCATGTTAGGTTAATTTGTTATTCCTTTTTGCCCATAGGAATGAGTGTGAGTGTTTTTGGTTGTTTGACGACAAGTGACCCTGCGACAAACTGGCGACTCGTTCAGGGTGTACGCCTGCCTCTCACCCAGAGAGGCTCCAACAGATCCTGTTACCCCGAAATAGTAATAAGTGGGTATAGGTGATGGATGGGGAATGTAAAACACCTACAGTATGACATGTCATTTATCTCTGCAAGCATGCAATCATTGAGATTCTGAAAAATCGTAACATTTTTCACAATCTTGACTTCAATGTTCATTGCGAAACTGAGGTTTTACAATTTGTCTTAAAATTGTGAATTTCTGCCCCATACTCACAATATACACTCGTAAAAATACTGAATTTCATAAAATCCCAGCTTTTTAACCTAATATTACATTTCTTTTTATCATCTTTCACAACATTGCAGCTTTTTGATGTAAGTTTGATGCTTTTGATGTGAAATAGCTGCTCAGCAGTGGTTCTATAGAGAGGGCAAGCCGGACCTTACAGGTCTTACTGAACGTGTCAGTTATCCAAGTCCATGACAACACTATTAGAAGAAAACTCAAAGGGTCGCCAGGAAAGCACCGTCAAGCACGGTGGTGGAGGGTTGATGATTTGGGCTCGTTATGTAGCCACAGGACCTGGATAGCTAAAGGGTTGTAGATCAGAGGGGATTTGTCCCAGACAGCAGGAAGCCAAACTGCCTCTGAAATTCTCTGCTACATCTTCAATGTTACATTGATGGTAAAACAGTAATTCACAAACCACGAGATCTGCCCAATATTGCATTTACTTTCATGACTACCATATGTCATCCTGTAGCTTAATCAAGTGATTTCTCGTGAAAATGCTGCGGTTCGCTGTGAAAATCTGCTATGAAGCCTCCCGCAGAAGCCGAGCTTCCAAGCGTTTCTATGGGCTGGAAGCGCTGGCTTCTATTTTTTTCTAAAATTCTAGGTGATCATTGGCTAAATCGACAAAACTTCTCACTTCCGAGGCTGTTAGGCTTCCATGGGGGAAAATAAGTGGTGGGCGTGTCAAAGACGTCGGCTGTTTTGTTGTGATTGGAGGTAGTGTTTGATAGACATGAGGGGCGTTGTGGCTGTATTTTTATGTTGGAGAAGCACGCTGACTTTTCAGTCCCAAAGCAGATACGAGAGAGAGAGAGAGGTTGTTGGAGCAAGTGCTGTTGGAGTTTCATTCATTTCCCATCGTTTCTTCACACATACACTTCCTCGTAGCATAGCTGGGTGTTGACCTGTAGTTACCCTATGAGGCACAACTTTCTTAAATACTATCTTGCTTTGATAGAAAGAAAAAAAAATCCTTCTTCTTCTGGTTTTTGTGGCGGTTGGTAACCAGTGTATTTGGGGCATTTCTGCTGCTATGTGGATGAGAGTGTGGTGCTAGAATAATTAAGCCACCCCACACACTAAATAAAAGATAAAATAAAAAATTAAATAAATAATGTAAAAAGATAAGAAAAAAATAAGAATGTAAAAATTGTGAATCCGAGATTCACCTGCTTCTCCAGAAACTGTCTATAATTGAAACATGGCCTGTGCTTAACTGTAGGATGTTGTGTAGGCAAACACAACTCGTTCTTGGTGCAGCTGCTCAAATAGTCTTTGTCTGTCCAGCTGATATCTTGGACCCTCCATAAGTAGACCTACATGTTCTGTGGTCTCTTAGCTGTCCTGCACTCACAGGTTCCATCAGCATGTTTCTTCTTCTACAAAGTGCTATTAAGGGTCATGTGGCCAAATTGCATTC
>JBAMYA010042631.1:0-14203 GCA_037176975.1 Arrhamphus sclerolepis
GCCCTGCGATGGACTGGCGACCTGTCCAGGGTGTACCCCTGCCTTTCGCCCGAAGTGAGCTGGGATAGGCTCCAGCATACCCCCGTGACCCTGAACAGGACATAGCGGGTATAGATAATGGATGGATGGATGGATTAAAAAATAAATAAATTTGCACTTGAACTTGCAAAACGATTATCTTTCCCTCAGTTGAAAGACTGATATAATCTCAACACACCATAAACACCACCAGTAAAGAAAGAATGTGCCTTATCATAGACCAGTTTAACAAAGCTAACTAACTATGTAAGTATGAATTATTGGAGTTCATCCAGATTATTTTTTTCCATGAGTAAATGGATCACTTTAACAATGAAAATTTCAGTTTCTTTTCCTTCTCCCACACCATTTCCCTCACTTGATTCCATAAATGTTGTTCTTTATCTCCAAAGGCCATAATACACAATCAGTTCCCGGAGGGCTTGGTCCAGAACTACTGCAACCCTTCTTTGTATCTACCCGACCACTAATTACTTTATTGTTTCTGGTTCACCTCATTTAGAGAAACAGAAGTCTCTCACTGTGTCAGGAATTATCCTCCCTCCTCGTGTGATCGTCGGTCAAAAGGGGAGGGTGACAGTGAGCATTGAAGGCAGGCGGGTGGACCGGGTCCAGACTGCGTGGTTTCTCAATGACACACCCATCTCTGACACCTCACTTACAGGTAGAGGAGCTTATATTATACTTTTATGACCTGTTGCATCCTTCTGACCTGGATGAGAAGTTATGGACTTGTGTCAAGTGGGCAAATATTCAAAATTTCAAATTTTAAAATGTAAACGTTTAAAAGCTAATTTTTACAGATGAGTTGAATCATTTATTGAGTATGGTTTCTTTGAAATATTGCCTTGGTGTGTTTCCATTTTTTTCCTTAAAAAGTATAAAGTGATAGATTATATTTGCGATGGCACCAAATACATTTGAACTGATTCCTAAAACTTGCTATGTTTTTCTCTTTTGTATTTAAATCCCGCTAACAATTGACAACATTACACATAGGAACTTCCAAATCTAACTTTAACTGCTTATACAACCCCCTAACCACCATCCATCTCCCCTATGGTCTAACTCTCACCTCCCCAGTGTCAGAGAAAGGTCCTCTGCTGACCTCCAGAGGTGAGATGGGGTACTACAAGCTGCACAATCAGGGGCCGCTGCTCTCCTCAAGAAATGGCACTCAGCAACTGATCTCCGCGCTCACCTTTATCCCCCAGATTTCACTCCATAAGGGTGCTGTTTTTAAGTGCCAGGTGTCCTATCTAAACAAGGACAAGATTGTGGAAGAAAGGGTGTCAGAGAGGTTTACTGTTCTCTGTAAGACCTTTTTTTTCTCTCTCTATTTGAACATGCTTTTTTTTCATAACTTCTGTATGAGAAATGTTTGTACGTTTTGTGACCAGCTCCTCCAGAAGTGTCAGAAATACAGCTGGCAGAGACACAAAATGACTCAGGTAAGAAAAGGAAGCTTATTATAATAATATTCCCTACTGGGGGAGGGGGAGACTACATTTCTGCTCTCTCTGCCTTCCAGATGTCATCAGCATGACAGTTCGAGCATCACATTTCCATCCAGATGTCATCACCTTCCGCTGGTTCTGCCAGGGTGGCGAGCTCAGTCCTGTGGCATCCCAGGCTTCGTCCTCCCCTCGGCCAAATTCTGAGGGGTTCTTCTCAGCCTCCAGCCAGTGCAAACTTCCCCGGAGTGAGCTGGAAAAGGGAGCCACAAAGGTGTGGGTCAGCGTCCACCACATTGCTCTAAAGCAGCCAGTCACGCGTGAAACCAGAGGTATGACGGAGGGATAAAAGAAACATTATATTCATTGGACAAATCAAATTAACCCTAACCCTAATCATCCTGTTCATCCCACACAGGCTTCATCAAAAGGCCTTTTGTGTCCGAAGTTATCAGCTCCGCCCACTCTTCATATCAGACTTCAACTCTGGGATGTGAAATAACAGATTTCTACCCCCCGAACATATCAGTCACTTGGCTGAGGCTCAGAGAGGGAGAAGAGGATGACAGAGAGGAGGAGGTGATAGAAGGAGGAGAGCTGTGGGGCCCCGTACAAACCAATCCCAGACTCTTCAGGGCAACAGCCACTCTGGAGAGGAGGACAACTCATCAGGAGAAAAAAGACAGAAGAGGAGGGATCATCTGCAGGGTGGAGCACTGTTCTCTAGATGAGCCAATAGAGAGAAAGTGGAGAAATGGTGACATTGGTATGAAGCATTACAGGTATGATTACTGTCAGCTACATGTTTTTTATTTTGATCATTAACTTTTCTTTCACTTTTCTCTCCCTCAGTTGCTCCCTCCATCCCTCCAATGATCTCAGTCTGTTGGAGCAGTGAGGGTGTTGGTGTTTTCTCTCTCTTGCTGAAAGGAGGTCACCCTAAAGTAAAATTACTCTGGGCGGCAGGAGGACCCACCCTGATGCCATTAGTGTCCAGCGAGACAGAGGAAATTGGAGACGACGGGCAGAGAGAGCTGAAAAGTGTGTGCGCCCTGGAGAGGTCTACCAGCCTAAGTCCGACAAACAAACAGCAGGAACAACGGAAGAACGGGCATGCTATGAGTACTTGTCATTCATATATACACTATCCATGACTATTCATTTTTGTTGGAACAGCAGAAAAGCCAGGAAACGGCATTAATGAGTGTCTGAATACTCTCACGTTTGCTGATTAGGTGGCCAGGTTGACAAAACAAAACAAGCCCCACAGTCATATGCAAAAGCTAGCAGGGCCTACCCTCTTGGTTTGTGTCTGTCTGTGCAAAAAACATATTAAAAATCTGTAAAACTGTAGATGTTCTACTAATCAGCCAAACACAACATCAGACAAACAATGGCATGTTATATTATTAATACTTTTTTGACAATGCCACAATTTTTTGGACAAAAAAAGTGGGCCATATCAATTATCCTCATGATTCAGCAGATTTCCCCGTGGCTCTATCAGTCTCTTAGATTGTTGGAGTAGTTTTGGTCTTTTTTCTTTTCTTTTTTTTTTACCTTTAGCAACAAGGTTATTGAGGACATTTTCTAATGCAGGGCTCTTTTACAGTCCCACCGCAGCACTTCAAGTCAGTTTATGTCTGGATTCAGTCTAGACCATTCCAAAAATCTTGATATTTCTTTCATTTATTTTTATATTTGCTTTTTTTCTGACCATTTTACAGTGGGCATGACCCAGTTTTGTTCAAGCTTTAGCTGCCAGACAGGTGGCCGAACATTTGCCTCTATCCTCTCTGGTACAGAGAGTTCATGGTTGACTCAGGTCATCTGGCTGCAAACAACCCCAAATCATGACCCTTCCACCAGCACACTTGACAGTTGGTAAGAGGTCTTTCTGCTGGAATGGAGCATTTGGCTTTTGCATATGGTGTTGGGCATTAGGCCAAGCAACTCCATTTTGGTCCATTTTGCTTTCTTCGTGTGTAATTTTGAGAACCTCTGTCATGCTTCCATCTTCTGTCTTTACTTACTTGTCCTCATTATGTCTTTTCCATTTATGGCACTGTTTTACTATTCACCCTTCGCCTCTGTTGCAGAAACAAAGGCTGCGGTCACAGACCCTGACTCTGAAGGGATAGAATATATTGATGAAAAAGTGGACGAGGAGAACATCAACATGGACAGGAGCGTTGAAACAATATCTGAGGAAGACGAGGACAGCGACAAAGAAAGGGAGGACGACCAGAGCGCACTGCACATCAACAAAGTCAACTTGAAGAGGGCTCCCAGAGAAAACGAGAGGGCGCGTTTACGAGTCTGCGTAGAGGTTACACACCCCGCGCTTAAGCTTCCTGTTTACCGAACATGGACAGGTGAGCCACTCAGTAATGGATTCCTGTATGGTTGATGAGGTAACAGCATGATCTGCAAATGGCAACCAAATGAATAATCCTTAAAAAAAAAAGAACAGCTGCATCAAAGTCAGTCCAGCTTTTTATCTATGAAATAACAACATAAATGATTCATATTGTCACCAGGAAAAACATACTCATTAGTACTACTTAACATTTCTGCCAATAGACAGAAGAAAATGAATATGAGAAGCATAAGCTGTAACATTTTCAAGGCATGCATGCCGTATATTAGTAGAGAAATCTTTTATTAAAGTCGGGAAATGTCACTGGTTAAATATTAGACCACTAACTGTCCTTTTGTTGCGGTCCATAAAAGTAGTGATTTCATTCAACAGGAAGTTGTGAATGTTTGTTTTCTCTTTTCCAGAGCCCAATGAGGAAATTCAATCTACTGCATGAAAGACCCACACACTGCTTCCCTCTTTCATTTATCCCCTTTACTTTATTTATCTAAAGTGAATATGAACAAGACCATCCAACTTTATCTGGTGTGATCGACATACATACTTTTGGTCTATTTAATACAAGTTCTTCCTCCTTTACTTTTATTCCCCACAGTTGTTTGTATTCTTTACAAATACTTTTAGAGCAATAATCATTTCCTGTGGATTTTTATCTGAATCTTCATTGTAAAATAAAGACTAAATCATTTTTTTGCGGAGAAGCGTTTGTGTGAGTTTCATTATTATGTGGGATAAACGTGTTAACAGAGCTACCTATAGTCTGTTTACTGATATCTACTCATGGCCAGCTGTTTAAAATAGCTCTTGCTTGAGAACATGCATTTTTCACTTTGACCACAACAGCATCACTTGCCTGCGCTGAGCAGAGGCAGTGCTGCATGGTTGCACGGAGCCACAGAGCATGTACTTCTGCAGAACTGACACGAAGAATCATAGTTTCAATTCTCACAATTTTTTTTAATTTATTGCATGCCTCCAACCCAGTCGTGACTCAGTCATGTTGTGTTAATCACTTTGTGGTCAACATTACCAAAAACAAAAGGCAGATTTTTTTTTTTCAGTTCTGAAAATAATAAATGCCCAAATACAGGAAAGAAAAACACTGAAATAACTAATTTAAAAAAAAAGTCATTCTCATTTGGCTTCATCATAGAATAATGTTTTAACCTCAAACACCGTCAGTTTACTCGACTTACACACCAGCAGTGACTGACCACAAAGGTCTGGTGAATCCATTTCTATTAAAATTCTACATTTTTGTTTCTCCATTTTCAAAGGCGTACCCTTCAGTTTCCAGTGACATCATCCACACCATTTAGAAATTTTGCAAAGCTCAAATTAGAGCCTCAGAAAGTGTCATTCAGTTATTTTCAATATACAGTAAAACTGGCACAAACTGTTAAACAGACTGATACATTAAAAGGAAAAAAAAAGAAAGAAAGAAAAGAAAAATGAAAGACAAACATTGAGTTCCCCTTTAATGTGAGACAGAAATAGAAGCAAGTAGAAGTATGACAGCTCCTCTGTGAGTGCTGGACTGGAAGAGAAACCTAAAATGGTCACAGATCTACTTCAGCGTCATGTTTGAGGGAGGAGGGATGTCAGAAACTGCCTACTCTCCTCCCAGCCATGCGTACGGGTACAATTAGTACAAATTCAAAAAATGTTTTCTGATTTGTGACTCATATGAAGTGTAGGAAGAAAAGAGACTGCAGTCAAGTCAGTTTTAGGTTGTGTATTTACTTGGGATCGATGACCAATAGTTTCCAAACCATGACTGTGGCCCAGTGACTCCAACTTTCAGCTAAATCTTACTGCAAGAGAGAATATCACACAGCTTGTTACATTTCATTTAAGTGATTTGTGTATTTTATAATTATACTTTTAGTATGACTGTTTTTCATTCATTTTGCCAGAGCTGCTAACCTACATGACACAACAGCTGAAGCCAAACTGTAGTACTGTTTGAGAGCCTTACAAGCCTCTTTTAGCTAAAACTTAAAACCTGTCTCAAATTTGTCTCTTTACTAAAATTCGACTTAGGTTTTGTTATTCACGTAATGATGAAGCTACTGAGAAAAAGAATACCGGAAAATTGCTAATAATGAATTTATTTCCATGAAAAAACAGTATACAACAGAGAAATCATTAAAAATGAATAATAATAGCCATTACTTTTGACTCAGTTTCCATATGAGGTGATCACTTCATGTGAAAGCTATTGAATACACAAAAATGAGGAATTCAAAATGTGTCCAAGGCAAGTTTATTTGTATAGCACATTTCATACGTATACAAAGGCAACTCAAAGTCCTCCACAGAGGCATTAAATATAATAGAATAAGCCCAACCTGCAATAAAAAGAGGCTTGTCATAAAGTTTCTTATTGTACTTTGACTTTAGTTTGCTTTACTAATTTTAAAAAAATCCATTTAGATTGGAAAGATAGTCTGGTAATGTGCAAACAAGCTATTTGTAAATGTAGAAACACCTATTATTCACCTTTAATTATAAAGAAAATAAGAATAACTTCAAATTTCTTTTCAGTGCAACAGCCAGGCTGAAAAGAAATTGCAGAGTCATGCTTTCCATCAGTGAACTGCTGATGATTTAATGATCCTCTTTATTATTAGAATAATAGACGTTAGAGGCCATATTTATCATCTCTTATCAACTATGAAAGTTACATAAAATCAAAAATCAAACGTTATTTATAAAGTGCTTTTCATACAAAAGTAACACAAAGTGCTTTAATGAAAACAAAAATGGAAACAAAAACAGCAGCAAAAAAAACAACAACATCTTATAAGTCTTCACACACCCAAGGTTATAAGAAAAATTTCAAAAAGGCCCCCACACCCAGTCATCCTCTCTCTCTCTCTCATACACACAAAGTCGGCAACCATAGCAACCCCCGGCCCATTCTGAACAAACTGTCATCTTGGCACCACTGAACCAGGTGAGGAAACCACATCTTGGGGATCAGTCCACGTTGCGAGATGCACCACCTACAATCACTAAGATCAACGCTACAGGTCAGGTGCAGGACCTCCATGAGGAGAACACTGGAGTTAAAAGTAGATAAAATTTAAAATGAACTTAAAACCTATAAGAGCAACTCAGAAATACATAAATGAATGACTATACAATTAAATTACTACGTTAAAATAAACTAATAAACATGTGAGGAAATAGAATAAATAAGTAACAGTTAGACAGATAAACGTTAAATATAAAAATAAATGAATGAATATTAAAATAAATAAATAGATGAATGCATAAATGAAATTCAGCTATAAGCCAAGTGAAAAAGGTAGGTCTTGAGTTTCTTTTCAAAAATATCAAGAGTCTCGGCAGCTCTGAGGTCCTCAGGGAGGCTGTCCCAAAGTCTGGGGCTGTAATTATGAGACGAGGCCTCGCCGTAGGTTTTAGTCCTGACTTTAGGACCAGTCAAAAGGTCGGTACCTGAGGACGTCAGGGTCCGCGAGGGCACATACTTAAAAAGGAGGTCTGATAAATAAGAAGTCCCAAGACCATTAAGACATTTATAAACTAATGAAAGAAACTTAAAATCAAGCCTGAAACACATTAGACAGTACAGAGACCTCAGATTCAGCTGTATCAACTGGTTCTTACCTACTGCCTCTCTTCCATTTATATTTATTAATTAACCTTAGTTGTATCCCACTCAAAGCCATCTTGCCGCTTCCTCGACCCACTTCAAAGCTATTTAAAGAAATTCTTCTAATGACCGGTTCTGTAATCTTGGATCTCGTCAGTACATTCCTTATAAGAGGATATATACCAGTACATTTTAAGATTACAGAAATTAAACTTCTACTTATCTAAAATTATGAGAAAGCTGTTGCAAATCAACAAAATTCAGAGACTTTAGATCTCATTCCAACATAGAACCTGCACTGGTTCTGTGTTGATCTGATCTGTCTCTGTCCTTGTCCTCTTGGATCTCAGCGTAGCATTTGACACGAGATTTTTATTTATAGAGTAGAATAGTTTGTTGGAATTAGATTGTTACGATTGTTCCATTTGCAAAGTACAACAGGGCTCTGTTCTGGGTACCAACCCTTTTCTCCTTATATATGCTACCTTTATGCAACAATACACATAATACACATAATATCAGTTTTACTCTGCTATGAGGTTGATACTCTGCTATATTTGTCCTTGTGACCACATTAAGCTAATCAAATATCCATACTGGATGCATCCATTAAAGATGGGGCCTAGGTGACTTTTAATTTCCTTCTTCTTAGTTCAGATAAAACTTAAGTTTTTCCAGTTGGTGCCAAACACCTCCAGAGGGCACTCTTGAGCTGTGCCATTAATTTAAGTTTAGATCACATTTCCTTAGCCTCTAGCTCTACTGTTGGGGCTGTCTGTGTCATTTTTGATGGAGACCTGTCTTTTAACTTTAGCAGGTCACAAAGCTAGTTTTGTTTTAATTATTTGCGTACTGTTAGGAAAATTAGAAACATCTGGACTGAAAAGGGGATCATCCGTGTTTTTGTTACCCCCAGACTGGATTTTTGGAATTCACTGCTTTCACCTACATATAGATATGCGTGGAGTCACGTGGTTTAGACACTTTTGAGGAAATGTCCAAATATCCAACCTTAAACTTCATTGCAATAGAAAAACCTGCTTGCACTGCTTATACTTAATTTAAATGTTTAAATTAAAAAGAAAAAAAAAGTTTTTTTTTCTTTTTTTACTACACGACAACCTCTGTGGAATATCTCCTATTTTACCATCAGTAAGTTAAGGGCAAGTCCATTAGTGCCGCTGATAAGCTCAAAATTCTATTTAGGATTAGGATTTGTGAATTTAGACTGACCAAATGACCCGAATGATTGTCGCGAAACAATGTAAATTAAATAAAGCATACCAGCTGCTGGTGTTTGGCCACAATGGCCGTCACTTGTTCGCACTGTTGTGGTTGTGAAGGATTATTTTAATTCAGTATGTCCCACACATCAGCTCAAGGACGCATCTCACTCGGCGTTTGTGGCCTGACATTTGTGAAGAAGCTGCTCACATCCGCAAACTTTGTGCAGCACGTCGATTTGATGCGATTCTGTCATGTTCCTCATCCTCTTCCTCATCAGAGGGCAGCGGACATAGACTGCTGCAGGACAGGGAAGTTAACTGTCAGATGTTGTTCTCAGACCTGCTCGCATCTGGCAGGAGCTTCTGTTGAGTTTCTGACCGCAAAAAAATAATAATAATTTAGAAGTTAAATCGACACGTTTTTGTTTCTTTTCTTTTTTCTTTTTTTTTTTTTTGCCTAAATCAAGTCAAATGACCGTAGATTAGTCAACAAGCTGAAAGTGTGAAGATGGACCAAGACAGTCCCTTTTCCAGGATGGAGAGGAATCTGTGGACGTTCTGGGTGAGACAGTCAACACATTATTTAAAATTTTGAAATTTGAAGCTGTGAAATTGAGTAGAATATATCTTCCTCCTTGTGTTTCTAACCCAAACAAAACTAACAAACTTGAAAGCTGTATGTAATTATACCTCTGCTCCTCCCTCATCCTCCTTTAGTGTGTGTGTGTTTGTATGTGTGAGTGTGCGCGCACCCACACACACACACACACAGGTTTCCTCTACTCCAGTTCAGTTTTCTATGTCATTATAAGTGCATTTAAGTGGCATTTGATCTATGTTTGTATTTTGCCATAATTCATCAAAGAATGTGACGCAGAAAAGTTGTGGTCCAAAAAGTAGCCTATTAGACTCGTGCACGTAGACATTTATCCAGTGGACAGTTTTAACAGCAGCTTTATAAAACAAGGAAACAGCAGGTCACCAGTCTCAGTGGTGATGTCCATACTCTCCTGTGGGGGTGGGGCTGAGAGTGATGACACAGGCTGTATTGACACATGCTGATGACCAAAGACGATGAAGATGTGTAACCAAAGCAGAAGTGTTATGAATTTGCATTCCCTCTAATGGCCAGTAGAGGGCGATTCCTGTTGTTGAAGAGTTATGAGTGATTCTATGGAGGTCTGTGAGAAAGTTGATTTTAATTCTCACTTGGTGTCACAATAACGATTTATATAAGAGTTTATGGAATTTATCATTAGTTTAGAGTCTTTTAAAGAAGCATCAAGCATTTTCTTTTGTGTTGTTTGTAAATATGATTTATAGAAAAATATATAATAAATAGGTATACTTTAGGCCAGAGCTACTTTTTGATTTATAAGTTGCTCCAAAGTGACAACCATCCCGCTTCTGAGATGAATCCAGTCAGGAAGTGGGTTTTGTTGCAGTTAATATAATGTGGGGCTTTTAATAGTCACTCATGAGCTTCAGAAGTAGAAAGAACTCGAATGTAGTTTGTTTCAGCCAACAACAATGCACACTATTTTCCTTTTGATGTTTTTGTTTTGTTTTTTGTTATTTTTTTTGGCCGTTTGCATCTTTCTCTCCTTGTTTACATCCATTTTGATGTGCTTTCTCTGTACCATTCACCATGATCTGCAGAGTGCTGTCTGACCTCTTTTCATGCGATGGAATTGAACTTTATAAAACTTTAGAAAGTCTCAAGTTTTTCCTTTCAGTCTCACCTAGAAATGCAGTCACAGAAACACACAAAAAATATAAAGAATTTTTCTTTTTCACAATATCAATCTTCATTTATTCCCATGTTAAAAAAGAACAACTCTGCAGCAAGTAATGCAACCCATCAAAAAATATATTTACAGCCTGACCTCCATAGTTAAATTTCAAATCCATGATAACAGTATGGGTGATGACTTTTTTTATTATTATTTGTTTTATTTTATTTTTTTGTACCACATCAGGTAAAGTTATATAAAGCATTAAATGTATTCATAATTAGGGGCATGGTCTTTTGATTGGCAGCTGACATATCCAAAAGCGAGCTGTCCTCATGTCCTGCCTATACCTGAGTATCATCATTTGTATTTGTGCTGTTAATTCTATTAAAGCTAAACTCAGAAGTAGGCAGTTTGTGCTAACTGAGTATCAGCTACTCAAAGTGACCTGATGTCCTGGCTGAAACAATTGAAAAGGTTGATTCCACTGCAGATGTCTGACAGCAACTTTATAGCTTCTCCAGGACGGGATCCTTCTAAGCAGAAGTCTGTGGGGACCTGCAGTCAATCATCCTGCAATTCGCAGGTTGACAGCAGCAGGCTCTCCTGACTTCAACACGTCTATCCTTGTGATTGATTGATTGATTGATTGATTGATTGATTGATTGGCTGGTCTCAGCAGAGCTCTGCTAGTCTTTGTTTCAGCTCTAACAGCTCTCATTTAAGATGTTTTTTCAATAGCAACACTTGAAATGTGAGGTGTTTGGGCAGATTTGATCTGAATGCATGCAAAATCATATTAGCATCAAATTAGCATCATAGGTTTACGTAAGCTAATGTCAGAGTGTGCCAGTTCAGCATCTATACCCTGTTCATTCTGTTTGCGACATGGTACTGTGTGGTACGAGGAAAAAGATGCTTTAGAAATCTTATGGATGATGTCACAGATGGTTTGTCCAGTTTCTCTTTTACAGTCTATGGTTGCTACCCAGTGGATGTGCATTGCCTCTGAGCTCTTGTACAGTATTAGTTCAACCACAGCTTCTTCCCACAGTCCATAAGAATAAATATTAGGAATACTTTAGAATCTAAATTTCCAGTCAGAGTGAGAGTGCAGGTTGTTTTGTTTTTTTTGTTTGGTTGTTTCTTTGTGTATGTTCACAGTGCTCACCTCAAATCTAAAGTTTTTAGCATATTCAAGCAGAATATAATCATTCTAACTGACTGTTTACGTATTACAAGTGATAAGATCCAATCTGTGCGTTCTTGCTGATGTCCACTAATTCAGATGTTTGCTTTGGTAACCTACACGCATAGAATGGATGTACAAACAAACAAACTTAAATATAGGAGCATGATGAATTGTCTTTACTGCTGTCCCTAATAAGTATGTAGAACCACCATGGAAATTTGTAGAATTTTTTGTTGTTTTATTTTTTTTCCCAAAAAAGTTTTTCCGTGTACTACTTTGTCTCAGACAGCCATCTCCATTAGTTTGTCAGTACAGCTGGATGCGTGGTCCAGTCAGGTTAGCTGTTTTTTTAACGGAGGTATTCATTGTCACTTCTGTCACTCTGACTTACGCTAAAGACTATTTGAAATTCTGTTTGAGCCACAAAACCAATCACTGATCCATAAATGTCCATTTGGAATTGTATTTGAGACCACCACTGAGCTCTTTATCCTTATTATCAGATACATCATTATCAGCAAAGAAATGTTTGATAAAATCAGATTTTTAGTTTTTGAGACCTGGCAAACTTCATTCTTCCAGCAGACACACACATATGCAGCATGACAGCAGCCAAACAAACAGGTTACAGAATACGCAGAACCAAGAGGAAAGTAAATACTAAAAATTTGATTTGATCACCTGAAAGATTAATCTAAGTAACTTATTTGTAATAATAATGATTTTTATAAAAATACGGATGTTTGTGTAGCAGGTGTATTTACAGATACACCTGCTATTAAAAGGGATTCTATTCTTATAAAGTTGGCAGATGGGGTTGAAGTCAGGACTTTGTGGAGGCCGTCCAAGTTTCAATTGTTTAATCAAAAAGCCATTTATGAACCTGCTCTGTGCATGGAGGCATTGTTCTGCTGAAACAGGAAAGAACACTCCCCACTTAAGCTGCATAGCTCGAAGGACACCATTACATATGTGGCCTTGTGGCTGTAGCACTAAAATTACTCTGCACACAATAACATATGATGGCATTCTAGTCTTCATTTATTGTATTTATAACGGCTCCTTTTTTTAAGAAAGAAAACCTAATCATATGCATAGTAACATGAACTAAAATGATATGAGTAGATGATAAACACTTTCTGTATTTCTTCCTCAGTGCTACGTAACGGAAGCTGTGAACAGATTCCTCAGGCCACAGCCTGCTGACACAATCAACAATGATCCAAACACCTTCCAGGAATCAAGAGTTGACAGCGAGTCTCCTGGATGCAACAGCAACACACAGGCTGACTCTGGTGGAGGGGCAGTCGATGTGGAACAGCCTCTTGCCACACTGCCTCTGCTCAGCTCTTCATCACCGGTTGTTGCCTGGGATGCTTGCACCACAGAAATAGACTTGAGAAGTGATGAAGAAAGCACGCAGCTGAGAGGAGGCAATGAGAGCAAAGAGCTTGAGAAGGGTGAGACCACGAGAGAGGAACAGCTCCGGCAAACAGGAAGTGATGCAGGACTGCTTGTAGCCAAAGAAGATGAAGGCGAGCATGAGAAAACACACAGTGGAAAAGTCTACACTTGTAGGCAAGGCCAGATGCCTGAAAATAGTAAAGAATATGTGGACGCTGGGTTATCAAGTCATATAGATGATATAATGAGTGAATATATGGAAGAAAGTGATGAGAAAGTGTTTGCTGAAGAGGAAGCTCTGAGTGCAGACCCAGTGGATAATCATGAAAAAATGGATGAAACAACATCAGATGTCCAAGTAACCAAAGATGATGGAACTGAGGACAGAGACGAGTTGGAGGACCATGACTTTAAACTTTGCCCAATCACAGATTTAGGTCCAGAAGAGGAGGAAAGTATGTTCAAAGGAAAGACGATCGATCCTCTGGATGTTCATCAAAAAATGGATAAACCAATGACAGAGGTTGAATTAATCAAAGACCATGGAACCAAAGACGGAGAAGAGTTGGATGAAAACAAGGTGGCCGGTGAAGTAAAGCTGTGCACAATAACAGATTTAGGTCCAGAAGAGCATAGCATGTTCAAAGAAAAGGTGGTTGATCATCTGGATTATCAACAAAAAATGGCAGAGGTCCAAGTCACAAAAGATGAGGAAGACAAAGACTGTGAAGTAAAACTGTGCACAATGACAGATTTAGGTCTAGAAGAGGAGGAAAATATCTTCAAAGGAAAAGCAGTTGATCATCCAAAAATGGCTGAACCAACCACAGAGCTCCAAGTAACCAAAGGTGATGGAAACCAAGGTGAAGAAGAGTTGGAAGTGGAACACCATGAGGTAAAACTGACAGATTTGGGTCCAGATGAGGACAGCATGTTCAAAGGACATATGTTTGATCATCTAGATGATCATCAAAAAATGGATGAAACAACAACAGAGGTCGAAGTAACGAAAGATGATGGAACCAAAGATGGAGACGAGTTGGATGAGGAGGAGGGAGACTGTGAAATTAAGCTGTGCACAGACACAAATTGAAGTGCAGAAGAAGATAGCATGTTGAAAGAAAAGGCAGTTGATCATCCATTTTTTGATGAT